>JBAIZZ010000228.1:1012664-1047206 GCA_037355905.1 Heliconius aoede
ATTATAGTTTTGAGGAGTAGGGTATATATACCTACTCCTTAAAGTTAATAACAAAACCATGAATAAAAGCCAGTACTAAATTAGGGTACACAACGTATTGACTGACCCATAGTAAACTATCGCAAGATTTGTTAGCACAGTACAGTATAATTAATGGGGCTGGTCGGACTTGTGGGAGCCTCAGTAAGCCAAGACTACGGGAACAGCCTTTGATTGGTAACTTGGTGTACCAACGTTTTCACCCTAATTGAATAACTGAAGAGTTGCCAAGATTTTTTTTGAATTCTCAAATTGGCTCAGAATTTTTTGCGCCCGACGTTTCGATTGTTATGTTACATTTACACATAAATTGCTTTGATGAGAACTTATTACGCGAATGTGGGACGCTTTTTTGCTGTAATGTAATAAATTTGGGCTTTAACTATATAAAGGCGTTCATTTCTAAACGAACTAAACCAATTTTGTTAATATCTTTCAGTAACACATAAAGTTAGTAAATTTATTTAAAGAAAAGAAAAAGTAAACCTGGTCACTATACTTGATCCGTTTACCACTTAATGTTATTAAACTAGTTACTGTTATTTTATTATATAATATAAGTAAAGAAAAACGAGTCCAAAAATCTTGGACTTGTCCAGAGAATGATAACTTATGTATAGCATTAGTAAGCGGCAAGATAAAATGAGGGAGCACACGATTGACTTTAAAAACATAATGTCAATGATGCTGGAGGAAGGTCGCGTACAAAGCGTGAGGGCTCTTCAGAGAGTAGGTGCATAGAAGAGGCAAAAAAAATAAAGTATGGACGCCATTGTGGGTAGTTGAGAACATATCAAATCTTTGATAGTGAATGCATGTAGTTTTTTTAGCTTGAAGCTGTATGCTGCACAGCTGTATCTTAAAGCGTTAAGATACAGCTGTGCAGCAGTGGCGCAGCGGCGCCACGTCTACCAAAACGGAGAAATGAAAAATAAATTAATATACCTACTTATGACTATTACAAGTGGTAAATAATAATGTTAGTGACCGTCGGCACGTCTCATTGTAAACACGACGGTTGTGAGTTCAATTCCCACTGGGGAAAATCTTTTTTTTCTGGTAACAAGACAAAGCGCGGCGTTAAGTTCCGTCATTCAACGCGCAATATCTAGAAATTTGAATTGAACGTGGAGAACAGAATGTCTTAATACTAGGTAACTTTAACTTATATCGATGTCATACGTGGGTTACAACGGGTAAAACCTAAAAAAAAATATTTATTATTTTCTAACGTGTTTAAAAAACTGGTTAAATATTCCTTCAGCAATCGCTATCGTTCCAATTTGAACTTGAAATTTTATAATTTCTATCTGAGGCCATTAAAACCAAAGAACAATGTTAAGTTAAGAAAAAATATTATTACTATACCTACTGTCTATCTATACTGGTATTATAAAGCTGACAATTTTGTTTGGTTAAACGCGCTAATCTCAGGAACTATTAATTAGAGTTGGCAAATTATTTTTGCATAGAATAGTCCTTTTATTATAGAATCATGTCAATCAATTCGATGTACCTACATATGCAACTCAGTGTACCCACAGTCAAAACCACTTCGTGCATTTAGAGCGTGTCGTGTGTCATACATAACTCTTGTATTACGAATAGAGTACAATATTGTAAAGGAGAAGAACACGAGGATCTCTAATTGCAAAATTTTATGTGACTCAATAATTAGTGTATGTGACTCAAATCCGTACAAATGTAAACAGCAGATACATTAATGGCTGACATTTATGTCAGAATTTTTGTCTCAATAGCACTTGGGTAGAAGTAGGTAGTTTTATTATACAATTGTAAAAATAGGCTTGCACTAAACGATTATAAATATAACAACACCAACGATATATATTATTTGCATACTTTGCAATTTCAAACGTATTGTTTATTGCTTTGTCATTCAGATATCTATTCACTGAACAAATATAGAAAAAAAATGTAGTAACATTTTTTGAATTGGTAGTATAATAGATACGAAATAAAAAACCGCAGTCAATTTATTTTAATATTTTTGTTTACAAATGTATAGTGAAGCCAGTCGTGGCGCATCGCACAAGCGTGTAAATGTTAATGCGAGAGGCTGTAGGTTTCACACTCGAGGTAAAATATTTATTATTTTCATATCTCGCTGTTGTAACGACTCAAAGCGGTGCGTTTAGTTGCGTCTTGAGCTTTTGAGATTCTTTCCGAAAATTCTATATTTCTCGATCGTTAAATAAATTTATCTCGTAACAAAATAACAAAAGACCACCTATTACCAGCAATTTTTTCACCGCTTTTTTTTCCTAAATTAACCCACAGCATCATCGAGTGCGTGTAAGTGGGTAGGAAAATGACACTGCTATCGCATCTTGAGCACGCCGCACCGAAAGGACCCTCGAACATTTGATAAGAGAGGAGCTAGATCTATTGCTCACGAGTATGTGATGTATATCGTAAGCTGACCCAATTTCACCTTATTACAGTCTATCTATGAAGTTATCGTATTACTTTCTATCGAAGAGTCAGATGAGGACAGATAAGTATCTTAATATTATGGATATTTTTTGATAGATTATATGGGAAATATCGGGGTTTACGGTTGAAGCTCGTTGGCTGTGAGGCTAGTAAATTATGATTGAGGTTTATATCATTAAAGAAGATATATTTGTCAGGATCTTTTAAGTAGTTCTTCTTTTGAGTATCAATTTTTAATTTAAATATTAGTATAGTATTTCACTATAGCATCTCAAGATCGATCGCAGACTTGAGAGCGGTTTACAAATACGAGTCTAGGTTTACAGGTTCGCTCTGTCTACCCTGCTATGTGTGAAATATAACGAAAGCAAAAAAATAGTCAACAACAGCGGATGTAGTGTATGTTTAATTTGTCTTATGACTAAAGATTGACACATTTAAATTTCATTCAATTTTATCCTCGTTATCATCAAGCGGTCGTTTGGGCAAGGCAAGACATTAATTTATGCGTAAAATGGAAAACAAATTATAATAATGATCCTTGACTTAAGCTTATTATTTTCTAAACTAAAATGTATTGTTTCTTCTTTTTTACTATAATTTAATCAATTAACATAAATACAAACGAACTACGTATTACAGTTCTAAGGAAAATATAATAGAAAGACAAACCCAAGGCCAGGTGTGAAGCCAGTCGAGGTGCAGGGGAACAAGCTTGCGACTGTACACATGACGGTTGTGGGTTCCATTCTCACTTGAGGAAATGAAATATTTAATATTTTAATTTCCTCGTTCTGGTATCGCGACAAAGCGCGGCTTTGACTTCCGCAAATCAATACGCAATATTTCCAGAATTCGGCGGAAAGTGGGAAATTTCCGCCCGTACATTTCTACATTTCTATTAGGACACTGCAATTGCAGTGTCTTAATACTAGGTTCCCAAGTAGGTAGGTCTTCTGCAGCGTGAAACTAAAAAAAACAAAGACACCTTATATAAACAAAACTATGGGAGGTATACTCATGTAATAACTGATATTAGCATAACTTTAGTTCACTTTTTTTATGGTAAGTGCTAGTAGAGTGGCTTTAAGTGGACAGCAGAATGACACCACCTATCATCATTCGAGGACGCTGCCCTAAAAGTGGCCCTCGATTTGATAAGAAAAGAGCTCGCATTGCCTATACACGTACACATTGACCCAATTCACTTATTATATTTCCCTGATAATTTATTGTAACCTTGTTCCTGACGGTGGATGGAACGACACAGTATAATATGTTACTTTGGTGTATGATCGTTATCTATTAATATTTAAATATTTTTTTTGCTTTAGTGATAGATAGTCGAAATGAGTAAGTACAATGGCGTAGTGAGACACCTGTGTGTTGCTGATGATAATCACGATAATGGCGACATTACCTTAGTAACCTTAAGATATTTTGTTTCCCTTTCGTAGCGGACTTTTATTATCGCCCACAATTAAACAACACCGTCGTATTTTATATTTTTATTCCTCACTAAGCTACTTCAAATTGAAATTCGACGTATACTCTAAAATATTTAGGTAGCCAATTGTCCTTTCCGTTTTATAGCATCTGCTCTGTCCAGGGGCATTATATTGAATCAATAACAAAATGCATTAGGGATGAAATTTAAAGCCTTATAAATGACTGGCGACCCAAACGCGGGCTTCGCCCGCCCAAACTTATTGTTATAGATATACTAACGTATAAAAACAATTGTTACATAAATTCATTCATAGATGATGTGTGAAAAAAAAACACTTAAACAGTATGTGGTCTTTTGCATACAAAAAGCTTAAGGACTTCTTATCTAAATTTTTGTAACTTTCGAAAAAAAAAATGGTATAACGTCTTAACTATATACGAGTATACGACGGTTTTGGGTTCACTGTGCCCACTTGAAGCAATTAACTATAGTCATTGCCCCGCTCTAGCAATGCTAAAACGCGGCGTTGAACTCCGCCACTCAAACGTACAGTATCTTAACACTAAATACTCTCTACCTTTCTTCATTTGCGACTATACTGTTTTTTTAAATGACTTTTCAATTTATGTTAGTAAAATATTTTGTTAGCTTATTTATTAAAACAAAGTAAACATGAGACCGTTATTGTGGAACATTTGATAGCTTAATGCATTATTCAGTCACAGTAAGTAATTGGTATATATTTTAATAATTAAATTATAGTTTAAATTTAGTATAGTATGTAAGAATATAGACCGATAAAAACAGAAGTGACGTCTCTCGACACAAATATATTGAAATTGCAATAACTCATATATGCTTAACTTTTGTTAATTAATGACATTATACAATTATAATTAAGAATTCCATTAAAGAATTTTAACTTTTAAAAGAAAAATGTAATTTATACTACAAGAGTCTCGCATTCCTAAGTGAGATGTCATGACGATATTCCTAAATCATCTTTAAGTTAAACTTAAATAAAGCAAATCTAAAGAAAATGTTTGCTTCAATGAAAGACTCATCGAATACTCACTCACTCACTCGTTTGACTTTAAGCGATAATTGTGGATTCGATATCAACTCGGGTTAGCGATTGAAACAATAAATAAATACCTACATAAAATATCTATATATTCCTATTTTAGAGACAAAACTATTGATAGTTTCAATATTAGTATTTTACTCCGCAAGATTCGAAAAAATGTGTGAAATTACTAGGTTTTAAATATAAGAGTTTGGTTGTACGCTATAATCTCAGGAACTAATTGTTCGAATTAATTTATTAGGCTACATACCTCGCGGGTGAAGTCGCAAGTAATAGTTAGTATTTTATAAATATTGTACTATCCA
The DNA here is from genome assembly GCA_037355905.1 of Heliconius aoede. NCBI lineage: Eukaryota > Metazoa > Arthropoda > Insecta > Lepidoptera > Nymphalidae > Heliconius > Heliconius aoede. The sequence goes on from JBAIZZ010000228.1 coordinate 1,018,003, forward strand.
ACAGATCGCCATGATCAGGACGTTAATAATGGCCCAAAGCTACCGTTTATACTATAACCCCCGTAGAACTATAAATCCGTGTCAGCGTGTAATGAATCATGACGTGCTTTACTCGCTATTGGGAATATCTAATTGGTTGAAATACAGTGTGGAACTATAATTATACGGTTTGAATATTTAAGGCTATTAAGATAATTTTATGACAAAAATATTTAATTTGGTATTTTTTAATCGTTGTTGTTTTTTAATAATGAGTATAAGTATCTATACCTAGTATATTTGACGAGAGAAAATACATAAAAACAAAAAAAAAACAGTGAAAAGTAACATTAAAAACAAATATAAATGTTTGCCATTAGTCTATGTATGCTTGCAGAGCAATGTAGCAAAAATATTTGTAATAGATGCGATGCGAGAGGCTTTATTCATTGTTGGCCGTGTAATACTACCACGGCTTTATTTATTGTGAAATTTTCATGTTTTTTTTACATTCTATAAAATGCGTGTCACATTCAAACTTCAAAGTACGTATGGTGAACGCGTCAGTTTTAACTACTCTTGAAGAGTGGATGACTTTTTTAACATTGGACATTTTTCACATATATATTTTACACATTTTTATTTGTTGATAATATTTATATTCGTTAACTAAAGTCTAGTACGTTCAAAACTAGAAAATATATAATAAATTAAACCATTCCACCATGCGTTTATAAAATTTAATGGATATTGAATATATCTTCCGCCCCGCAACACTCGGTAATAAGTCGCTTTGAGACAGGAGTGCAATAATGGCTCTTTTTTCAATAATAACAATCCATTTACAGTAGCAACTTCAATATCTAGAGTGAGTTTAGGCGTCTGCTTAAACAGTGGTTTATCTACCTTGACGTTAATATTTTTTGTTCTTGGACAATTTGAAGTATTTTGAAACTTTAGCTTTACGCTTTATCCCTCTTACCACTTGGTAAGCGATGAAAATCTAATGTCAAGACACTTCTTTCTCCGCTTTCCACGTGGGACTCAACTCAATTCCACACTTTGCTCTTATCACAGCGAGTAAATTAAAATCATAAATTTCACGCAAAGCGCGACGTTGACTTCTGTTACTTAACACGCAATGATTAAAAATAGTGAAAGTAGGGAACAGAAGTGTCTTAATAGGGACGGAGTGTCTTAATACTAGGTTTACTTACCCCCTATCCTACCCACCCCTACGCTATACAGCGTAACGCAAAAACTACTCATTCACATGAGATCAAACCCGTGACCGTTGCTTTTACAATTAGATATTGTCGCTGAGCAACACGGCATCCACACTTAATGTCATAAAATATCTCTGGTATTTTTTTTATATATTTTTATATTTGGATTTTATATGTGAAATAATATAACGAAACGAATGGTTACAACAACACGTCATGTCAAAACAAACAGATGAAAAATCAGTTGCTAACATTGATATCCATTTCCACTAACTTCGAGCTGGTATACTTAATATATGCGTAAAGAGTGAATTGAATGTAATGTCAAGACACTTATTCATGCTTAGGTGAGTAAAAATGAGAAAAATGAAAATAAATAATATAAAGCTTCACGCGGTATCCCGCATAATGCAAGATAGACCGTGGGAACCTAAGACCTAGTGTTAAGACACTCCGATATTCCTTCCAATTTCTTAGACACCGCGTGTCCACATCTACGCCGCGTTTTATCTTGCTACCAGAGCGAGGGTATGAAAATAGTTAATTCTCATAAGTGGAAATCGAACCTATGATCGTCGTGTTTACGTAATTATGACCGAATAGATGTTTATCATAAAAAAATATAAAAATCTACTTTAACGGTTATTTCACTTAAGCTCAAATAACGATGGTTTTCTTTTAAAGGAACTTTTATCTTTAGTAACAATATGCATTATTAAAATCGATATATTGCAACACAATCTTTTAACGTATTTTATTTATATCAATGTGTAAACAGCTTATCAGTGTTTATCAAATACTTTATTTTACCCGCGCGATTTTAACCCATGCAGTGTTAGAAATAAGTGTAGATTTTGTTTATTCGTTTTATTTCATAAAGTATTAAGGTAAAGTCGATGGGCAGGGCCCTATCTGTTATCAGACACTATATCTTATCACCGGCGTATTGATATATAGAGTATTCACGTACCCCATGGTTTATGAAATGCATTTAACCTATTTGTAAAAGAATGTATAATTTTATTATTATTCTTAGGTTTTTGTTTGTTTGCTTCACGCCGTATCCCGCATATAGTACCGTAGGCAGAGATAACCTAATGTTGCGCCCCTTTTTCCCTCTTTGCGTGTTTGGTGAATTTAACGACGCTGTGCTTTGTATTGTTTCGAGAACGAGAAAGTTTCGACTTCCAATTCAGAAAGTTTTCAATTCAAACAAGTAGATTCTACGAATTGTGTTTTAAAATCTGAAATTGTATGCAAAAATCATAATACGTGTCAAGTCTATACGAAACCGAAGTAAGGTGACCTTATATTAGTGAATTTGTGGAATTTTAAATTTAATTTTTACCATGTTTTTTTGTTTTCAGGTAAACACTATGAACTTAACTCACTTGGTCAGGTAAATATTACCTACTGCATGCATTTACCGTTTATTGAGACGTACTTTTAGGAGATATGATGCTACATACAAACATACATAAAAAGGGTTAATACATCACACTGTGTAATATGTATTATTACAATATCACAATAATCATTGGGGGCCCAATGATCTGTGAAAAGTTTGACACTTTGTCTTTGCATAGGGGCGTCGTCTTCTCGCTGTGCATTCTGAGTGTTCTGAAGTACTCTTTGACCTGTTTTCTGAGGTCGAACTTGTTACTACTGCCGAATTCTAGCTTGTGACGTACTGTACCTAACCGTACAGTACGTCACAAGCTAAAATATCATCCACTCCACCTGGATACATGGCCCACTACTGTACAGTTTCGTAGGAACTTCCTTCCACGCGCCACTGTGACCTAACCGCGACACTGTTTCCAGGTCGGCATGACATTAGTACCTTCAAAAAGCGCATCTATCTCCGCTTTAAAGGTCGGCAATTCACCTGTAGCTCCTCTGGTGTTGCACGGGATCATGGGCGGCGGTGATCACTTACCATCAGGTGACCCGAACGCTCGTTTGCCTTGTCCTCTCCCATAAAAAACATACCCAATACTATATTATTGTGTTGTCCTAACCACTCTATAACAATGTACTTTAAAGAAACAATAAATAATACATAACATCTTGAAAATGGCTTTGAATTCAATTCAGCGAAAACCTCAGGTAAGAAGCAAATTGAATCAGTTCAAGATCGAGAATACAATTTCACAACATTTTACCTCTCAACTCGAAGCTCGTGAGTAATTGTTCGAGTTAAAGGTTTGTTCTATAAGTAATATCTTCTTATAATAATAATTTATTGCTAAAATTTCGTATTTAAAGACCCTAATCGTGGCTTGTATCCCAAGCGTGTGACTGTAAATGTGACAGGTTGCGGGTTCGATTCGTACTCAAGTGTTGACACAGACCATGGCGTTGAGCTCCACCGCTCAAAACGCAGTACCTTCAGAATTAAACAAAAAGTGGGGAGCGGAGAGTCTTAACATTGCTCCCTCTGTCTACCCTGCTGTATATAGTTGGCACTTAATGGCTTATAGGTGCTTAAAATGTATCACATATCATACATATCTCTTTGTCATGGTTATTGTCATTTGAACACAGGGCACATCGAAGCCACAGACACAATTTAGTTTTTATATTACCACTAAAAATAAACAATGTTCCATAATGAATAATTTGCTTTAAACACAATCTATGGAAATCTATTTGTAATAAACAAAGCCACAAATGGCAGCGACAATTAAGATAGCCTCACCCTTTAACCTGCTCCCGTTAACAGTTCTACTTTATAGATATATGTAGGTTTGAAGGTTAGTTAGATTGCAAATGACTTGAGACGTACTCGTAGGTGATAAGAAAATAAAAATAGATATACATATATTCACTTTTTTACCTATACGCAGTAAGGTAGGCAGAGGGAACCCAAGAACTTAGTGTTAAGACACTCCGTTCCCATTAAGACTCTTCCGTTTCCCTTTCCGCCGAATTCTAAGACATTACACGCTGAGCGGCGGAACTCAATGCCACTCTTTGCTTCGTTGTCATAGCGAGAAAACGATAATATTAAATATAATTTCCCCGAGTAGAAATCGAATCCATAACGGCCCTTACAGTAACACGCTATACACTACATATATGTGTTTTTGGGGCATTGATATCTTAATTCTTCAGGACATTAAATTACGTAAGGGACAATGCGAGTGTGGGAACCTCTCAGCGTAATTTATTTGTTTTTTGAATACACAAACTAATTCCTACATATTACAATAAATTTTGCAAGTTCCCTTTATAGATGGCGGGGCTTCGACAAAGTTTTATTAATGCCCTCGTTATATTCTATTTGCGAGTCCCTTTTGTTTATAACTGTCGGTTAAATAAATAGTTTTCGTTATAGGTTTGATAGTTAATGGCGTTGAGACGTGTCTGAAGAGTGTGAATGTAAAGTTTTGAGTCCAAATTTAGAGAATTTAATTTTGCTGTTTATGATGAAATTGTATGTTTAGGCAGTACTTGGGAATATAGTGTTAAGATACTCCCTTCTCATTAAGACACGACCAGAGCAATCAAGTAAAAATATTAAATATTTTATATCCTCGAGTGAGGGTCGAACCCACAGCCCATCGCGTTTACAGTCGTACGCTTGTAAGTCTATGTAACAGTTGGCACAGAAAATAAATTAACCCTTTAAATAAAGACAAAACAAATATTTTGCAATGGTGTAAATACATAGACTCTACCCTACTAATTAGGACTACTTATTAGGACTTTTCCTTAGCTTAAGTTTTATAAGTAAGCCTTTAATACATTATCTTCCTTGTGATCGGACCCAACGCTCACGCTTTTTTCCGCATAGAAGTGCAGGGAACTGGCTACGGCTTCAATACAGTCATACTGTATATAAAAAATGTCGGTATGTATGTATAATACAGTAAACACAAAATAGAAAATATCTGTATCACTATTTGAACAGCGTAATTGAATGTTTAGGCGGACCGCAAGGTCAACGCATGCTCGTTGAAATAAGCAATAAATCTATTGTCGTATTTTAGCCTGTAGGAGATTGAAACCGCAATTCTTCGGGGAGACCAAGTTTCTCGCAATACCTCCAAATTGTCAACAAATTGGATTATACATTTGTGTATGTGTTGGTTTTGCTAAGTGAAGGTGAAGAGAAATGAAAATATCTTAGTGAGAAATCACTACTCTTCTTTCCTATATTTTTTTGGAGATTGAAACCTCAATTCTTTGGGGAACGCAAGTTTTGCTGAATGCTCTCCAAATTGTCAACAAATTGGATTACACTGTAGTGTACGTTTTGGTTTTTATTAAATGGAGAATTGTGGGATTGAGCTTTCTGTTGGTGATTTCATTGTGACAGGCAAATAATAAAACAAAAAAAAACAATGAGTTTTATCTTTACTTGAGATGTTGAGGTAGTCGTGGCGCAGCGGTATAGTGTCTGAGTGAAAACACGACGATCGTGGATCCCATTCGGGGAAAATCGTTTATTTCTCGCGATGATAACGATCGCGCGGCGTTGAATCCCGCCATTTAGCGAGCAACGTCTCATTCTATATAATATAGCGTCTCTCTTCAAATACTAGAAACAGGCCTGTTAACTCTTTAAGTACGTTAAAACTACGTTATTGCTTTAACTTAAGGCCACGGAGTTACGGGATGTTCCGCAATACTTCAACTAACTTAGTTATAATGAATTGTGCTAAAACCGGGATAATTTTATTAAAATTATATTAAAAGAGATGACGCTCTAGGTGAAAATTACTTATTATTTGAATGTAATTTTTTCTCTGGAGAAAAAATGCGGCATTGAGTTCTACTACTCAACACACACAATATCTGATAATTAGGGAATTGTGTGAAATGTAGTGTGTACTTAACATTAGGTTCCCTCTGCCTACACAGCTGTGTACGGGATAAGTAAGAACCCGACCTCTTTTCTAAAATATTTGCCAACAACACAAAAGGCTGTTATTGGGCCAATAACTACGAACGTTAGAATGATTCACAATAGACATAATAAATATTTTATGAACGTAAAAAAACGAAATGTGTGTCGCATTCTCTAATGTGAAGCTAAAGTCTTTTTTCCATTAAAAATCTGGCAAACTAAGCAGTGTATTGTTGTAGCAGTCCAGCCTTTGTGACATGCTATCTGTTATACTCCTATTTATGTATGTATGTCTGTGTATAATAAAATTGTAGCCATCTCATAAACTTTAATGGACCATGTTTATAAAATATTGTAATATGTATTTTCATAGATGTTTCTATACGAGTGTTCTGCTTTCAGTTCATGAAGAAATCATAGTGATACATTTTCCCGTTTCTTATCTAAATAAATATTTTGTGATGGCTGGTGATTGTACTGTCGTACAATCGTATCATCGTACTCACTAGATTTTTAGATTAGTGTTAAGACACTCCGTTCCCACTCACTTAACACCCAATTCTTGAAGTATTGCGTGTGTAGTGCCTTTGACTTGTTATCAGAGCAATGAATGAAAATATTAAATATTTATTACCCCGAGAGGGAAACTAATCTCATCGAACAGTTAGACGTTAGTGCCACTGCGCCACGACGGTCTCCAACTAGATGACTAAATACTCCTCTGTTGTACACTAACAGACTGATAAACGTCATACTACGAACGCCATATCTTTGTGCAATAACTAAATAAATTACACTTAGCTACTGTACAAAGAAAGCTAAAAGGCACGTAGATCCCTTAAAGGAGGTTCTATTATTCTTTGAAATTAATAAAAAAAACGGAATTTCACGTTTACCTTCAACGGTAAAATAATGGAAAATAAAAATTAAATAAACCGCAGAAAGAAATTGAAGAAACAAGGTAGCGAGTTACAACGCGTTTTATAAAGAAACTCTTTCGCAAATCGCACAGGTGTTACTGTTATTTGACTCATTAGTGTGACTGTTTGTACTTGTTGACATTTAATATCTATACTTTTGTAATTATAAAAATGTATAGATATAAAGTATGTATACGAATATGGTCCTTTTTTTAGCTTCACGCTTCATAGGTAGCGAGCGGGGTAAAGAGAGAACGGAGTGCTAAATACTACGGTCCCTGCATACCTCTTTACTTTCGTTCAAAGTCTCCTTTTGTTTATATTTTTTTATTGTCTCACTATCTACTTTATAAAATTAAATATATTTAATATAAATAGACTAATTAAATACTTAAGTATTGATAAGATTAAAACTTTAGGTATTTAAACATGTAATTAAATGAATGAACTTAAACTAGTACATCGGTACTACACAACCTACTTTATCCGATGATAATGATGATGTAGGATGAGTTCGATTTTAATAGATCATACATTTTATATTGATTTCTGGTGTATTTCAATTCCATGGTGCATATTTACATGTGTCTATATTAATGTTACCTCGGGTGCTCCGTCATCGTCGCCACACACCGCCAAAAAACTTTGTCTTGTTACCATAGTGAGTAAAATTATAATTCATTCTCCCGAGTGGGAAACGAACCCATAACTGTCACGTTTACAGACACAGTGCCGCTACGCTTCGTGCAAATCAAAACGACGCTCGAGCTTACATGTGTAATAGTGATCGTAAACTACGTTGTCGGGTTGAGAATTGGACACCGTGTCGTGTCGTCCTCACATTTTTTAGCCTTAGAGAATAATAGGGCACGATTCTTTAATGTCACTGTATGTTTCTGTGACTATTAATTAGCTTATAATATGTTATCTGTTAGCGTTGGTTTTAAAATTATAATGTACCTATGAGTTGTTCATGAAATATATAAAAAACACCGGTTGGCCCTATAAAGAGTCCAAGTTCGGGCTCATATGGACTACTTTTCTCATCTCTGGGCTGATACAATACAGTATCAGCTTGAACCATTTGATGGTATGCAACGTAGAGCCGTTCGATCATTCGGGACCCAATGATCTGTGAAAGGCTCGACATTTTTGCTTTGTGTAGGGGCGTCGTCTCCTCGCTGTGCGTTCTCTACCGCATTCTGAGTGTTCTGATGAGTGTCAAAAGCTATATTATCATCAACACCACCTAGATACGTGGCACTCCACTACTGTGCGGCTTCGTACGAACTTCCTTCCACGCGCGAGGAATTTTCCTTTTAGTTTCTGCGATTAACGCGTTCAAGCAAACTCTACTTGTTTGATATTAGTCTAGATTAAGAATTACACCTACGGTTCTATACTTAATTAATAGACACATAACAACATTAACAACGAGACACACAGTATCATAAATGTTTAAACGAAAAATTTTCAAATTAATCAGTTATATAAGTTTGTTGGCTTCATCTGTACAGTCGTCTGCCAACGCCAATGCGTAAGATCTTTCTTTATGACGAAACATAAATCCGGTTGAAAGCTTCCAAGTAAACCCCATTGTTCCTTCAGACTCGAGCGGGAACGAGAATTTGGTTAATTTGTGATGTTAATATTATGAACGGGATGTTTGTAATCTAATAATAATAATAGGTTTAAGTAATTTTTTAGGCCGTCGTTGCGGTTTTAGCGCGGCGTTAAGATCCGCCACTGAACAGGCAGTGTCTCGAAAATTGGATGATGAGTGAAGAACGGAATATCTAAACGCTATTATAGATTCATGCTATTTTCCTGCTTTTCACATACAAATATACAAAGTGTTTTATTTTCTTTTAATCTGGCCTTTATTATATATTTGTGTTTTTACTTGATTCATTATAGATCAAATTAACGTTGCTTTCAAATAATAATAAACCACTATATTGTTTTTTATATAGGGCAAGGGGAACGCAGTTTTGAGTCACACCGTTCTTATATCGCCGAATTTATACATATATTACATTACTTTGACTAACGAAAACAAGGAAATTTAAAAAATTCAACATAAACATTCCCCCTGTTGTGAATCGAACCTACAATCATCTAATCAGGGGCTTCTCAATACTTACAACTGCCCAAACTTACCTGTATAAATAAATATAAACAAAAATACTAAAACCCACCACCGCAGTGCTCGTGTAGGAATATAAATTAGCTACTCATGGAAATCGAATTCTCTAACTTCCGTGTTGAAGTACTCTTTAAATATAATAAATATGGAATTTTATCGCAACCAATCTCTATAAGTTGTTTGGCGGTAAACTTATAGCAAACTCTGTGCTTGCATACATATAATATGATATGTTTTTATATATTCCATGACCTAACTGAGTTTTCGATGTGAATTTTTGTTTGAAAGATAAATATTTGTGGGAGAAAATATTTTTGGAAAAATCTGAAGCATATAAGTATAGAAAATGAATAATAGATAGGTACTTTTATAACGATATAGTTATATGCCATCGATACTTCTACGCTTATGGTATAAAGCTGAAGAATTTGTTTGTGAGAGTGCTCTTATCTCACGATTTACTGGTTCGAATTAAAAAATATTTTACATCACGCTAGGCGCTACGGTATAACCTATTGGACAATGCAGACGAAGCCGCAAGCAAAAGCTAGTTAATAGCACAATATAAAATTATGTATAACTTATCAAGACTGATTGTTCACATGTTAAAAATATGAATATTTAAGCAAAACGTGGAACGTGACGTTATGTTGAATATAATACTTCACCTATTGTAATTCTGATAATAATGTCATTAGTTTATACATATTCGTAGTACTTACACAGAGGCTGTGTAAGTACTACTAACAAATATAATGCATGCTAGAAACGCGACGATCATGAGTTCAATTCTCACTCAGGAGAATGTTTTTTTTTGTATAAAGTCTTAAACTGAAAAAAGTGTCTTAACATTAGGATACATTTGCCTACCTTTCTACCAATACCCGAGCCACTGTCGTGGAAACACTCCAAAAATTCTGGAATTTAGATTTTTTCATAGCAGTAACCATAACAATAAATAAAGCGGTCATTTATTCTGTCTGTCGACTGTCGTGGGGCTTGCGAGGAGAACGCTTTGTACCTCTCGTCCCCTCGCGTGTAATCTGTGGATCGCCGGGTTGAAAGTGAGCCGTCTTTAATCTAAGCTTTGTTGGCTGTGGTACAGGTTGATGGGTGTAGAACCACCTTAGGGTTTTACATTTTTTTTGTATATCTGGGTGTGAAAATTGCGTGTTTATTTGTTTTTTTTTTTAAATTTAATATTTTCTTTTAGCTTCACGCTCTGTAAATGCACATAGGGTAGGCAAAGGAAACTTAGTGTTAAGACACTCCGTTCTCCACTGTCTACCTAATTTGCGAGATATAATGCAACCGCGAGATTTGAACTCTTCAAAACTGTCCACGATTGACGATTTCCAAGAGCGGCAGGTTCAAATCCCGAATTCAAAAAAAAATATGGGTTAAAATAACTTGAATCTTCCACTCACGCCAAATTATACCTATCGACCCACAAAGAACTCGCAGTTTCGTTTTCAAACAAGAAGGAATATAAATGGTAAAAATAATAATTTTCAACTTTTCCGTATAAAACGCTGAATGCATTTGCATCCACTGAATAACAATTAGGGCTCTACGTGACTTACAAATATAATTATCGGGCATTCGAGATATTATGCTCGAATTAAAGAGATTCTTTAAAATACGTTCTTTTAGATTGAAATTAATGTTCGTTCAAATTGGTCTGTAATTACACTTTTTTACTACTTTTTTAATTATTTTGGAACTAGCTATGAAGGTACAATGCTAGGTTCTGGTAAGTTTTTGTTATTATCTAATTAACTTTTACTATTTAGTTGTCAAACTCGTATTGTAGATAGGCGATAGAGAAATATCATTAAGAGATGGGTTGTTATGTTTTATGTGCATGTCTTCAGGTCAGATACTTGATAAAAAATCAAAAGTAGCTAATTCGATTCTAGGGTTGAATCAATCTATGGAACTAACGCCAATTATATGTTAGTTTTAGCTGTAAAATAGGCAGATGGAAACTAGAAACCTAGTGTTAAGACACTCCGTTCCCATTAAGACAACTTAGTTCACCACTTTCCGCCGTTTTTGAATACATTGATTCAACGCTGAGGTTTGCCTCATTTCCAAAGCGAAGCAATAAAAATATTAAATAATTCGTGGCATGAAGGTAGTCAATAATAAATTCTTTGTCTATGGAAACAAATTAAATTAAAAGCGCTTTTTTAAATATTTTATTGCTCAAAGTGAAATACCTACTTGTACAGAGAAAGATTTAATATCGTTAGACCATTTCTACAAATAAGCGTTTTCGTGGAAGAAATGAATAAGAATACAAATATAGTATATACAAATGTAAATATTAATATTTTTTTTGTTTTGTGCGATTGTTTCATGTAGGCGCGCATGGTAGAATACCCAGTGATAACACTCCACGCCTCAAGCACTGCATAATAAAAAAAGTTAATAAAAAATAAACATATTCTTATAAAAGTTTAACATTATTCCAAAACAAACACTAATACACTAACAGTTTAAATTTTAAACCTTCCAAACAATCAGATTACCCCATAAATTTAAAAATGCTACACACAGAATTAAAACTAAGCTATAGTACGGTCGGCGAGTCGTGGCCGCTCTGAAAATAGCTGTAGATTGAATTGACATACCTGCGGAGATTTGTTTTTAGAAATTGTCTTACTTTAGATTATTTTCATCCCGAGTGATCAATGCGCGAAAGTTCAAAAAAAAAGATAACTTCAGGTCGGCCACGACTCGTCGATTCTACTGTATGTATATACGGCGTTATGTAAACTACGCTAGCATCGATCGGGTTAGAACCCACGCTTACCGCATTGGAGGTGCCAGCGACTATCACGGCCAGATTTATGACTCTACTTCATTCCACGTTAAGTTATAATGGTACGAGTAAAGTTGCTTGAATTGTTTCCAAAGTGTTTTATGGCTATAATTTTGTTTGGTTATTAAAATATGAAATTAAAAAAATTGCCTTACGATGTACGCGACGTATGTGGCTTCGATTCCCACTCGAGGGGATATGGAATACATTAATTTCATTTATTTACTCTACTAACAAGATAAAACCCTAGCGTTGAGTTCCGTTGAGACACAGAACTTATTATTATTATTTCTCCGCTTGGGGTAATGACCCCAAGTGGGATTCGAACTCAAAATCATTATTTAAAGTAAGTCACAACAGTGAAAAACTGCTTGACAGATTTAAAAAAAAACTCTTGGGCCGAACTAATTGCATATATTTAGAGATACTAAATTTAATTTAAACATATTAAGTATTAAATTAGAATTCTGTAATGTTAATACATTAGACCTTAGATCTAGATATTAGACCTTATAATAGGTCTTTGGTTAAAAAAAATTATTACGTTATGTAATCAAGTATAACAAAAAAACACCATTAGAAAACGAAAATTTATATACAAGCAAATATATGCGCAAGTACCCTATTAAAGTAATGAGACAATATAAACACGCTCTGTTGCACGTAAACAATTCACTTTATAAATATGGAACGATCTGTTTGCCCGTTAATTGGGCGGAATCACTCAATATTAACAGTATGTTAGAATTTACTGAAATTTACTGTATTTTTTTCCATTTGAATAGTGCTTAAGTACGACCTTCGAGTACAATATATCACGTTAAAAAGTGGGGAACGGAGTGTTTAACCTCTTACTAGGTTCACTCTGCCTACCGTGCTATGCGGGTGCTTAAAGCTACTTCACATTACCAAATGTGTGGATATGGAGTTGAAAGTGACGTATATAGGTTCGTGACTGTTTGTTGTCTGTTTGTCTCTGTTAATTAATTGTTGATTGTAGTGTAACAAAAAAATCAATTGTTAATATTTAATTGCAATTAAAATTTGCCCAACTGAGAGCTCCGTGACGATAAAGAATACAATACTTCATCAATCTATCAATAGATGAATATTTTTTGTACACGAATATATATCAACTACTTCTTACTCCGTCATGTCTAGGTAAACAAAAAATATCAATGTCGAACACCTATTATTTACTTCAAGGGCGAGTAGTACTTACTGTCAAGAGTGCCTATTTGTATGTAAAATTTAGTTCATAGAAATATATATTAGAATAAAAATACTTTAGGGTAAAATATTTTTAGAAAATTATTAAAAGTTTAAACATTGCGTAACTTAAACCCGCATCTATTGGAAACCGTCCAAGCTAGCCAAGTCGTAACTCTGACCACCAAGCCATACGTTCTGATCAAGAGAGTAAATTAGAATAAGTCTAAAACTAAATAGATATTTTGTTTTATACTCACACAGTATTCTGTTCATCAGTAGAGTCAGCCCACTTCTACCAACGTAGAGAGTAACGAAGCTTAACGCCGGGCTATGTCTTACCAAATCTAGAAATGAAAATATATTCTTAACAGACACGTATTTCTGGTCGGTATAACCTGTCATGGCCTTTTTGGTAAAGGTTCTATCAGAACGATCGATACTTTCTAAATTATTTCTAACCGACAAAGCGATATATATACAATACAAATTCTCTTGAACTCCGAGTAGGTAAATAGAAAATTATAGCTATTATTCGTTGGAATTTCCAAGTAATAGTATATTTATAACTTAAACCTATGTTTCTATGCTTGATAAAATATCTTGTTGATCTTTACTGAACGTATGGTTTAAAGGTCAGAGCAATGGGACGGCTTCCAAGATGCGCAGCTTCAAATTCAATTTTTTATACGTTTTTAAATAATTAGTAACATTCCTTCAAAAAGAATCCTACCCGCTAGGAATAAAGCGTGAAGTTAAGTTAAATATTTCGTATCGCTTAAAGCTGAAAAAAAAAAATTTAGGATTATTATATCAATACTCATATTCTTATAATTTCATTGTCTTTTTTTTTCAGGTAATTAATTTACATTTGGCGTCTTGTATCCCCTAAGGTATTGTAAGAAGACTTGTATTCCACCACTCAACACACCATGTCACGTAAATTGGACTGTGCTCTGGCTCAAAACTAGATTCGCTCTACATATCCTGCTATATTCGGGATACAGCGTGAAGCTATTATCTATATAAATTCTAAACATTAACTAAAATAATATCAATTATCACTGAAAAGCTCAACAGTATCATACATTTAGTATCAAAAAACTTCTCACTTCAATCACTGTGAATAGATTTGTAAACCAAAAGTACTCTATAACTTGAAATTGTTCCGTTGTTTTTTGCTGAGCATTGCCCAGACTGGTCACACCGGTTCACTTTAGCACTTACAAAAGGAACTAAAATCCTTCCTAATACATTACATTTTAAATCTTATTCCTCTTCTCGTAGAGTTATAATTTCTTTAAGGGTAAATAGTAATAATTTTGATTGGGTTTCCAATTTTATTATGGGAGAAGTAAAGTTTATTTTCCCATGGTGGTTATGGTGATTGTAATAAGTTCTTGGTGTTTTGTAGTAGAGTGTAAGTGAAGCTGGCGAATTTATGCCTCTTTCCTCTATAGGTATGAATGTATATTATATTATGTGTACAGTAGAATGAGATTGGTAATTTAGCTTTGGTTTTTTGTTAGCTTCACGCTATATTCTTAAGCTGCATGTAACAGGATAGACGGAGAGAAGTGTGTTAAACACTTTCAAGATTTTTAATTTTTACATATCATTCGCAATAATTTTAGGTAATAATTTTACTGTTAAAGTTATCTTTTTATTAATTCGACAAGGAGCCTTTAAAAATATTTTTATATAGAAAATTATTTTATTTAATTAAGCGTTACTTGATTTCTAAAAAATACACGTTAGAAATATTTCAAATATAACAGTATTTAATGATAAGACAATCGACATGACAGAGACAGAAGTACTGTCGTCGTGGTACAATTACATCGCTAGCTCAGCTATGGGGCAATTACGATATGGTTGACGGCTTTTAATGATTGTAGATTCAAATTTTACTCAGAGGATCATTATTATAAATGTTGTAGGTGTTACTACGGTAAAGATAGCCGTGAAAGGCCGGAACCAACCAGTCACGTCTTCCACCATAGAGATGCTGTCCTCATTCTGGTACCAAATCTCTCACTCCCCTTGAGACTAGATTTAATTATGATTATATTTAAAAATATCTCTACTAAGTAATGTACCTATAGGGTTAAGACATGTAAAAAATATTTAAGGCCTCAGGTTTAAAGTAAAATTGAAAAATATGTATAAGTATATTTTTGAGAGGGGGGAATCTAGTGTTATCACTCCGTTGCCCATTTACCGCCGTTTTCTGGAAGTGTTGCGTGTTGATTGGCGGAACTCAATGCCGCGCTTTTCCTCGACACCAGAACGTAGAAATGATATTATTACAGTCACCCTTTGTGCCCCTGCGCCACGACTGGACTCATAAATAATAATATTGAGATTGAAAAAAAGGGTACGGACCATGTGTGTATAGAGAGCTAACAGGTTTGAAATAAAAAAAGCGGCAGACGCAATGACCCCACAACGGGTTAAATTTTCGATAGGGGAAGTTTTTCGTTTCATTGTCTTGCGCGGCGTTGAGGCCCGCAGAGAAGCAGAGTGTCTTATCACTATGTTTAATCTACGTACCCTACTATATGTAACCCTACTATGAGTAACTATTTATTTATTAATTTTAAAACTTAAAAAAAAACACTATTCCCACAATTTGTATATCCGATGTAAGTCAAGGTTATATTTCAAGTCATCGCTCATTCAGCGCAGTGACGGGAAGTTCATTCATAAAACTAAAATATTTATGTCATATCCGCTCTGCGGTTTAGTTTTTGTAAATTAACATATAATGGACCTTTTTGGGAAGTCACCAGTTTTAATGTGACTTACAGATGAGTTTGTGCAGTCTTGTGCGTTGTGTAATATACTTAGGACTTAATATTTAAAAACGTTATGCTGTTAAGGCCAGTCATGGCGCGGGCGCAAGCGTGCGATTGTAAACGCGACAGGTGGTGGGTCGATTCTCACTCAAGGAAATTTATTATATACTATATTCATTTGCTTATTCTGGCAACGAGGCGAAGCGCGGCGTTGAATTCCGCCATTTGACACACAATGCCGTCGGAAAGCGGGGAGCGGCACTCCGTTCTGTTTAAACAATGAAGATCCTCCAGAGGGCGTGCAATTATTTTTATGCATTCGGATGTTTGTTTTGCTTATAGTTCACTTGTTCTAGCTATATATTTGTAAAACATTTTAAAAATAAATATTTTCATTAAAGTATTCGTACCTGCAATCATCACGTCTAGAGCAACACATACCAATTTGGCTGCGGTAAATTCAACACTCAGTCATTTAAAGCACATACATTTTATACAATTACTAGAGGCATAACTTCCACTTATTAAGCTTTTTCAAATCGACACTCTACAGTTGGAAACATTGAACCTGGCGTTTTTAAGCCTTTGAAACTTTACAGACGAGAGCTTTGACGTGAAAAAAAGACCAGCTGTTAACATAGTTACATGAGTAAGCGATTAAAAGTTAATGAAAATTGAAATATGGTTTTTTTCGGTCTTAGATAGAATATCATGTTAAGGGTTATTGGTGAAGTGGGATCAATAGTCAAATAATTATATTTAAAATAAGAATGCCCAATTTTCGAACGTCAGATAATTTACCATCGATTCACTAAATTTACTACATGAGAAAAACACTCCGTTCCCCACTTTTCGTCGAATTCTCTAGGTATTACATTCTTATGTGGCTTGAATAGTAATTGAACCTATAACTATTATGTATACAGTAAAATATTTTACCAACTGCTTTTTATAAGTTAATAATCCTTTACATAATAAAAAGATATAAAACTTATTATTGTCCCGACGACATTTTATGTTCAAATTTTAATTAACAGATGTTCTTTAATCTTAAATTTTAAATGTGTCATTAAAGTTTCATTAATTCCCATCAATTGAAAGAATGGTGTCAGTATACTGATGTAACGATTGCATTCCGTTGTATGCCTATAGGTGTTTGTTGGAGGCCTCCGTGGCGCAGTGAGACTGTAAGCGCGGTAGTTGCGAGTTCAGTTGTAAATAATCATTTAAGAAAGTAATGTATGCTAAGTCATGGCGCACGGGGATAAGTGTGTGTGACCTTACAGGCTGTGGGTTCAATTCCCTCTATAGTAAATTAAATATTTAAATTATTAACATTTCTTCGCTTTAATAACGACGCAAAGCGCTGAGCAGCGGTGAGATCTGACACTTAATGTGAAATGCTTCCATATTTCGGTGGTAAGTGACTAATGGAATTGGTTTAATAGAAACTGAGGGTTGAACACTAGTTTCTGAGGTTTTCTCTGTTGGTAGATATAGCGTGAAGTAAAATCAAAAAATAAATATAAAAAGGTGACAAAAATGTCCCTTGAATAAAACTGAAATTTGCCTGTACCGTAATATTTAACTTAGAACAGGTATACTTGTATTTACTTTGTAGCTATTCCAAAGGCAATTAAGAGAATATTTTAACCAGGTGTTAGTTCAGGTGTTGCAGGTTTTAAACAAATTACTTTTCATGTAGCACTAACAGCGTTACTATATTACACCTCTAACACGCAATTAAACAAGTACACGGCTACCGTTTAGATATGTATGTACATTTTCACAGATTTTATTCGTATATTACGTAGGTAGTTTACGTTATTATCATTTATGTAAAAATTGTGTAGTGTGTCAAGATTGATTCCAAGAAATCAAAAGGTTTTTTTTAGAAAATATATAAAAGTTTTAACAATGCGGGATTTAAACCCACGCTTTTTCGAAACCGTCCCGTCTAAGCCGGAGGAGCTCTGGCTACTAAACCATACTTTCTTCTGAAACAACCCTTAATTTACTTAGAAGAGTATGTAAGATTACTTGTCTTTCCAATTTACGTTGTTTCGAAATGAGATTATAGGTTTATTACCTATAATAATGACTGGGCCAATAGGTGCTCAATATTATCTATCCCTTGAATCTGAATCTCAGCTTAGGTAGGTAGACAAAAATAATTATTTAATTAAACCTGTAGTTTCTGAGATTAGCATGTTTAATCAAAGAAAATGTTCAGCTTTATAATTTTAGTACTGATATAAAATGTATGATATATATTAATTTAATCAAATCTTAAGACGTATCTTGGCTTACACTAGAGTTGGTCGTTACATTGTTATTTATGTGCGTCATCTCTTGGGATTTGTTTCGGGACATTGTTGCTTGTGAGCAGAATATATTATTTAATATCGAAATATGTTATGTACGCACATACGGACTGACTTTGCTTTATTACTTATATAGTATGTTCTGATTTCGGGATGCTACCAATCATGACATCTGTTTATTACACAGCTGTCACTCTATCTATAGACTATCAATAGTCTAAGTCCCATATTAACCGCTCTCAACTTTGAGAAACGGCCTCTCAACATCTCAACAGCATCTTGACTTTGTTTATAGACCGCTCTCAACTTTGAGGTTTTGAGAAAAAGCATCTCAAGATTGAACTCAAGAGTTCACACCGGCTTATCATTACGGTATCATTACGTACTAGAGAAGAACGTGTTATGATTTTCATCTTAAATTAATCGAGTTCCTAGAGAAATATTGAAATTCGTGACAGGAACGTGTCTTAATAGAATGTTTTAACACTAGGATCCAAAGTCCCGCCTGTCAACCCTGTGCGGGAAAAAGCATGAATTCAACAAAAAAAACGATATCACTATATTATGCTAACCATTGCCACTAAGTACCCACTCATTGCGTTACAATTAACGTAACTGGAAAACACTCACAAAACGAAACACCGTGTAACCTCACAACTTACGAAGCATCATTTACTTATAATTTCCAATACTCAGCAGTTGAAACTTTTAAAAGGTTAGCTGTTACATTTACAATGTTTCCCCGAACGTTGTATGTACTTGTTGCTAACAAATACCGGTTTATTAAAGAACAAACCTTTTATCGAACCCGCGGTGAAAAATTTATACTAGGTACGTTTACTTTTCCCTTCATATGATATTTTTTGGTGAATTTTTCTTTGAAATCGATAGAAATCATAAATGGAAGTATTGTACCTATATATTGAGTATAGTAGAGTAATAGTTATATTTAAACATTTTCATGTAGAATCTACTGTAGTAAAAAGTCCAATATAAAGCATCACGAAAGGAACGTAAGGCTTCGTAGTCAGAGCTTTTCGACAGTTTCCAAGAGGCGCGAGTTCGAATACCGTCACAAAAAAATGTATACTTTTTCTAACAAAACAATTTTTTCCGAAGTGCGAACTAACATTATAAAAATTTTATTTTTTTATCTATCTAATACCAATAACACTTAATCCAAAATGTAACGAAAAAGACTTGTTAACTTAAAAAGACAAAAAATCTATCGATTTTAGAATATTTGTAGTTTCAATTGAATCGTACGGTTACTCGAAAGTGTATTTTTCTATTTTCGAGCTTTTATTCCAGTTAGGTGCTGGACGTAAGCCTCTCAGTGGTTTTAACTTTCAATTGTCATTTGTTTCACTCTCGCTAGATTATTTACAATAAACCTTGCCGCCATCTGTTCTCCAACTTGAAATTTTTCTTAAGTTACTTCTAGACAATCTTTACACTAGTATTTAAAAATATGTATATTTAGTATAGTATGTTAATGGTATTTTCTATAAATGAAACACTTATTATTCAAAGTTAAACAAATACTTCAAATGTTACAAAACTAAATCAATGGCAGCAGATTATAATCTCGTGCGATTGTAAACGCAACAGGTTGTGGGTTCGTTTCCCACTCGAGAAAATTATATATTTAAAAAAGGAAGTTAGAGAACAGAAGTGTCTTAATGGCAAAGACGGACTTAACACTAGGTCCAAAAGTACCCTCTGCTTACCCTGCTATGACTTAGTAATAAACGTAAAGGAAGTTTAATTAGAAAATATTCTTAGATTCCTTCTCAAAGAGTTAATAAAAGTCGATAATTCTGGAAAAGCGCTTTGAGCGTTCCTAATACTTTACGACATACCTCATAAATAGGATAAGAAGGATTACCAGATATTACTTTGTTCGAAGTAGGCAGTTTTGTTCGTAATATTAATTCATTTAAAGGCCGAATAAGCAAGCTTTCCTAGCAGATAGGTAGGGTAGGTAGAAAAATTATTGTGTTATATAGTGTATTTCACACTTGTGATTGAAAAATACTTTTTTTTGAAAACGTATAAGTATTTAATCAGAGCGGAATTTAAACTGAAAGTTTCATAAATGCACGGGTTCATTCACTGCTACTTTCTGAAGCCTATACTTAGTTCGGAAATCCCCGACTTTTATGGGTATTCTAAAAAACTTTTTTTTACCATAAAACATGTTAAAACCATAAAACTGTTTCCTTAATACGTTATTAAAGGAAAGCCTCCACAAACTATAATCCTGTAATAGGTCTCTTTTTCACATATTAAAAAGTTTATAGCAAACATTACGCTGGTGAATAATGGACTGGAAGTGTTTAAGCCGGGATAAAAAAAATGGATTTTTACTATGCACATAGCACTCTCAAGCCTCTTACTGCTGGAATTTTTCGTTTGACTCTAGAATTTTGAGCAATAATTTTGTTAATTTGCTGCTATTGATCGATGATAATTAGTTTCTCTATAGCATTGAGTTTCCCTCAACACGCAATGGTTCAAAAATTGGGCGGATGGTGGGGGACGAAGTATCTTAACACTAAATTTCCTCGGCGCGTTCTTGCATTACATACAAGTAGGTATAGCGTAAAGCTAAAAGAAGTAAAGTGATAATCAAAGCAACTTGAAATGGTTAAATTTCAATTTAAAGACTGAAATTTAAACATAAACATGTCTATAATTTTAAATACTTTAAAAAGTTATTATGTACAACGGTGTACAGACGGAATCCGGTGTAATATTATAATAACTATTTCCCCAGAGAGGTAATAAAACTCACAGCCATTGACTGCGACAGTCTCTGCACTACGACGACGTGTAGATATAGATGAAATTTAAGATAATGACAAATGCATAAAAGATTTTATTTGACCTATTTTCTACTTTACCAGTCTACACGCAACCGCTTGTTAGAATAAAACATACACATTTTCATACAAACGTCGCAGACATAAAAATAATAACGGTTAACATTCAAAAGAACATGTTATAACATGTTGCACGCCGGAGCAGACCTTCACAATTGAATTACGTCAGTGCAGCTTTACGCTTGGAGAAGCTTTTCAACTCAGTTTTATCTCTCAACAAGACGTCTAATTCTTAGGTTTCAGACATTCGGCTTGAGCTTTTGTGTCTCCATCTTGTATTGTTCTTTCATTCTAAGCCAATAATCTGTTCCAAAGTCTTGAGTCTTAAATGAAAAATTCCGGCAGTACTCTGTGAATAGTTAAAAGAAATTTTTCCATCTCGGCTTAAACACTTGCAGCAGATTATTATTCACCAGCGTAATGTTTGTTATAAACTTTTTAAGAAGTGAACAGGAGTCTATAGTAGTCTACAGACTTATAGGTTGTAAAGGCTTTTCTGTAATAACGTATTATGAAGATTTTTTATGGGTTTTACATAGACGCCATAATGGTGCAGTTAAGAACGTCGTGTACCCAACCGGGCTTCGACTTGACCAAAGGCGAAAAATGAAAATAACTGAATTAAATCACCGTCCCACTAAACGTGCTTATTAACCGACTTCTGTAAGAAAAGGAGGTTATCAATTGGACTGTATATTTTTTTATGTTTGTTACCTCAACTTTTGACTGAATGAACCGCTTTTGATGTTTTTTTAGTGAAGTTTTACATCGGACAACCACTATCACTCGTTATCAACGACTACCACCACCACTAGTTTATGAAGCATCCTTTTTGAATGCTGTCTACTCTTCACTTCAAATCGTATAATTGAAAATCATGTATAATTTTACAAATATTATATTATTAAACTAAACTAAACTTGTTTGTTTTACTTCAAAATTATAAAATATTTGTAAAATGTTTTTTGTAGATTAGTAAATAAATAAACTCCAGCGGGCGAAGCCGCGAGCGTGTCGCTAATGTTATAATATTATATATTAGGAACGCTCATAGAGCACTGATAAAGTGCCGTCAAACTAAAGCGGTTTTCCGGAATTACCGGATTTTATTGAAGGAAGCTGAGAATGGTTTGTTATTTAACTTTCTTCTCTGATTTATTACTCTAATTATTTTTGTATAACTGGGTATTTGTGCATTTTTGCTGTGGTGTCGAGGCGAAGCGCGGCGTTGAGATCCGCTACTCAACATGCAATACCTCCGGTATTCGGCGGAAAGTGGGGAGCGGAGTGCCTTAACACTGGCTACCGTTCTTTTTTTATAGGCTCACGCTGTATCCCGCATATAGAGAAAACCTAGTGTAAAAACACTCTGTTTCCCACTCTCTTATACGTAGTGAGAATTTTAGATATCGATACTCGATGAAACGTATCAAAACGACGCGACGGATTTTGTAAATCATGTCAGCAATTTTTCATAGTGCCGAGTGTCGGAATACTAAAATACAGCTGAAATGTAACAGCTTGCGTCACAGTTTCGATTTTAGAGCTAACAATGGCGGGTGCAATTACGCCACTTATTTAAATGCTGTCTTGTTAGCATTTTGGTTTACAGCGTTTGATGCATTCGGTTAGGAAGTTGTGATTTTGTATTTGGATTTTTACTATTTATTTCTTTTATTAAGATTACTGATAGTCTACCTAATAATTCTTTTTATTATATTATAATAATTAATGTAATAATTCGTTTATCGCTACATTTTGCATAGTAAAAAAAAAGCGTAAAAGAGTAGGTGGAGGGAAACTAGTGCGAAGACGTTGCGTTCGTCCCTTTTCGGTGAATTTTCAAAACATTGAGCTTCAGGCTTTAAATACCGTCAGTATTTAACTCCACACTACTATCAGAACGAGGAAATGAAACAACTTTCAAAAATCAGTTTTCGTTTCAGTTATTATTAATATTTATAATTGTAAAAAAACATTATACCTACTGTATTTTCAAGATTATTTTCTGTTAAATTGTACTATGTATTTATATAATCTATCTCTATCTAAATATTGTATTAATAGCGACCATAAAAAGGAGAATAGCCGCTTACCTTCGAACATTTACACTCGTTATTACTTGGAAAAATAATCATCTAAGAACTTCTAAAGTGAAAAACATCAGTTTAATTATAAACTAAGTGGTACATAGCCTGAGATCTTAATTAGAAACAGTAGTGGATAAACGAAAAAGAGAAAAATATTTAGTGTTTTTCCTTTATTTTTTAGAGTTATAGGTCGTTGATATGATTTGACATATTGTAATCGATGGTTGTAAGTTCAAACCTTATTGATAAACTATATTGCCACTAGGTTCTACTGAAATAGAAACTAATTTTAAAAATTCCTTTAAAGAATACTTTTTGCGTACAAGATTTTACAACGCAGAATTTATTATGTATTAAATAGATATCTCATGCTTTATATTAAAGATATCAAGATTTTCATAATCACATATATCAAAAAAAAAATGAAAAGCAGCTTCACGTTTTTTCCCGCATTGCATGGTTGGCATGGTTGAGAGAATCAAACCCACAGCCGTTATGTTAGCAGTAAAGATGCTATTCCACTATATGACCATGTCGGGCTAAGGCCTCTCTCAAAGTAGGCCATTAATTTACTAGATTTTTGTAATATCATTTGCCTAACGACTCGCTCGACCTTTTCCCAATATTTACTAGATAAAGCTAAATTTTTGTGACATTAATCATCTCTAATACCTGCCACGTCTTCAATTTGCTCGGTAATGAACACTGGCGATCTATTGTTGCTTCTTCTATTGAATATCAGCACCCTGTATACATTTTGTTCTTATATATTGATAAAAAGAAAGGCTTTTTGACGTGTGTCAGTGCTTAATACACGGTAATAAGTTTGTATCTTCCTGCTTATTTTTCTTTAGTATATTGTTATATGAGAAATATGTTTTGGAATAAAAGGTCTCGTAGCAAGACATTGTACGGCGTTAAATTCAACCATTCACCAAGCAATGTCTTAAAGTTAGAGTGGCCAAGCATGTGTTTTAAGAATGATCCTTATTGCAATACCCTTAAAACCTCCTGCAACAAACAAAACCACAATTATTATTTATATTTTTATATGAATTTAACTAAAAAACTTTAAAGGTTAACCTACAGTTTTGTGAAATCTGCTTAGCGAGAGGTAAAATCAAAATAATGGAGAAACCACATATGATAGTGTTATTTAACGATTATTACACATGTTAAATGGTACTAGTTTAACCGAATTACTCGCGTACGAGTATAATTCACAAGTTCACATATTTTATATAATACTAGCGGCCCCACTCGACTTCATCCGTCTGAGCTATACGAATACTAATTTAATAATAATAAAGTATATTTTCATGTTTCTCTTTGGTATTGCAATCTCAATACCAAAATTCCGGGGAAAATGTGAAAACGGATTGTCTTAACACTTAACATAGGTTCCTACCCTGTTTTGTGAGGAAAACAAAATATTTTTTTCAGTACAGTACGGTACGATATATCGTAACTTAACACTTTTGGTATTTTATTTGAGTTTACTCGCAATAATACAAGAATGTGTAACACACGCGTCTTTTCCTGCGTGATTGCCGATTCCAGGATAAAAAGTAGCTCTGTATTTTTAAATCACAGACAGACTCTCAATCTTAATTTCATTTATATGTATAGATATATTTTTTCTCAAAAACTTCATGTTATATCTCATATAGCTGGGTGCGTAGGCACGTTAGTTATTGCGTGACTATTACATAAGTGCGTACGTTTCTTTAACCATCAATGCGAATGACAAGAGCAAACAAAACACCAGGTGGTGACAAGGTGCATATGCGTTATCAAATTGAAAACTAATATTGAATATTGTTAAAAATGTATTGTTCATTCTGTGGGTGGTGTTACATAATGTCGGGATGCAAGAGAGTTTGCAATTCGAACTCGTTTAGGGGTGAATTGTATTGATTATATTTTTGAAACTTTAGCGGGAAACGGAATATTTCAATACTATGATGCTTCATTTTATCCCGCCATCTGCTCGATACAACAATAAATATAAACAATAATTGATAATATTTTATTAAAAGCATTGACTCAAAAGTACTGTAATCTCAATTTACGTATATATAGTATAAACAATCTTAAATTACAAAATATTACACTTTTTTTGGCTACCTAGCTATAGATATTTGGGAAAAGGTGTGAAAATGAAAAAAAAAATACATTTAACAAATCTAAAATTAATTAGTCTCTATTTAAACATACGAATGAAAAACATCTGCTATTATTATTTAACAGTCTACAGTGGAATCAATTAAATAAGTATAATGCATTTGAGATAAGTCACGTTTAGTTACAACGTGCATAATAACGTGCATATGCAGCGTATATAAGAGTGACAAGTCTCCTTCCTGGTCCAGGGAACTACACGCAAACGTCAAGTAAACATTGGAAGTTGATAACTAACTGAACGTATAATAACTGCTTTAATACAAATGTTAAAAACCTTTTATTTCTTACTTAGAGGATAATTTGGCTACAACCATTGATAAAATACTGTGTGTATTTTAGTGTGTACATTTTCAACCATACAAACTTAGCAACTTAATAAATTATTATATAAGTAAAACTGATAGATCCCACGTAACATCTAGACAGTCATGAGCCCTAGATATAAAAAGGAATGCTAAATTAGCATTAATCTAAAACATCTGTCCGTGAGTCAATAGAGGCTGATTGTTTAATTGAAACCTTTTGTTTGGCTAACGTCTGCAAGCTCGGTGGAGGCACGTACTGAACTTTAAATTCATTATTCTAAGTCATAAATAAATAGATTTTTACTGTTTCATTATAGGAAAGTTGCTCGCTCTGGTAAAAATACAAAACTTGGCGTAATTTCCGACGCTCAATACGAATTTTCTAAAATATTGGGAAGCGGAGTGTCTTTACACTGAGTATTGGGAAAAATTTTAAGCTTAGATGTTTCTTAACAGTGTTGTTTCTTTTTTATCTTCGCGCTGTACATAACAGGGTAGGAAAAGGGAACATATTTAGTGCTAAGACACTCCGTTACCTCGAAATTCTCGAGGCATTGCGTGTTAAGTAGCGGAACTCAACGCAGTCGAATCCATTACTAGACGTGTTTACAGTCGCACGCTTGTGCACCTGCGCCAGGACGGTCTCTTCCCTTCTCGTGTTACTATATGAACATTGCTTAACAAAAGTAACTAGTTTAAATATAATGTCTAATACAACAACAAGAAACTAACAGACAATTACAAGAAAATGTGTAAAATTAATATCGTGTATGGTTAATCTTGGATTAAATTAATTTTTTTTTGTATGCTCGAATCCATGAACAGGGGCGGCTCTTGCCCGTGTAACGCTTGTGTGCAATTAACACGAAATGAAATTTAAAACCCAAAAGAAAATAATTAAAATTTTACTTTAACATTTTCTAAAATAACTCGTTTAGAAGGTATCTGTTCGCAAAATTCCCATCATTATGGCTATTGTATGGGCATATAATAGCCGAGCGCGAAACACCACTGGCCTGTACACTCGTACAGTACACCTATTATTTGCTGTAGCTGCCATCAACGCGCTATTGTGATTGCAACAGACGGGCAGGCCCTTTTTTATGCTTTGTATATATATATATATATATATATATATATATATAAATATATATATTTCACATCTTATTATTTATATATTTTTGACATATATTCTGTGTATAAATTCAGTTCACGACTTTCCGAGGAATTCTTAAGGTACATAATACGCTTGTGTCTCGCTTGTGAAAATAATTCCCCCGAGTGGGAATTGAACCACAACCAGTGGTGTTCACAGTCGCACGCGACCCCCTGCACCACGACGCCCTCCCGTTATTTATTAGTTATGTATTAGTATTGTAGTAAATGCAATTTATGAATCAATCCGAAATATGACGTTGTTTAACTAAAATTGCCAGTTTCAACGTTAGGCCTAATGAACGGTCCAAATTGACAACTACAAGAGAATCAGTCAAATTAATGTAGTTTAATCTAGAATTAAATCAAATCCGCAACTATCGTATTTGTTAGTTAAATATTTTCTTATTTGCTTGTACATTTTAGGTATATGCAAATGTATAATTATAAAAAAATATATAATTTTTAAATGTAATGTATTATATTTACATTTAAAAGCAATTTTTTTTATAAAAATATATCGATGCAATAGATTTCTCCATTCAAATTAGGAATTTACATATTTAAGTAGGTATTAATTAAAATCTGCGTTAATAAAATATTAAAAGTTCATAAACGCTCTCCAGTTTTGAAAAGAAACATAATTTTTATATAGAATAAATTGTAAGTACCCTTTATATGTAAATTTAAACTTAAACTAGAAATGTGAAATTTTTACTTATTTACTAATTTTTCATGATTACTCGCAAGTTTTGTATGGAAAATCCCGATTGTGTTCGTTTTTATAGGAATTTTGAGATATCCTCTCTCAGGGAAGCATCTCCTTCACTCCGAGACCTACACTATGTACATGTCAAATTTCAAGTTTCTAGATCCAGTGGTTTCGTTTATGCGTCGTCTGTCAGTCACTAAGTTAAAGAAAATTGTAATATTTAAATAGATTTCTATAATATCAAACCGTCCCCGAATAACACATAAGACTTACTGCATCAATATTGCTCCATTAATATGCTTTTCTATTTCAATATCCGACTCGAATCCACAGACATTGTTGTTTGAATAGTAATCTTCATATATTGAAATAATACTAATATATTTTCAGTAGTAATTTATATCAATGTTATAAAGTTCAAGAGTTAGTTTGGTTTAACGCGCTAATATCAGGAACTATTTGTTCAATATGAAATGTAAGCTATAATATAACATTATAGCCAAAGCGGGCAAGGTCGCGTGTAGGTGCTAGTTAACTATAATCTAAACTTAATGAGACTACGGGTTTCGCCTGCACACATTAAACACCGGCCGTCACTTTGATATGTAAACTGTTAAACCTATATACATACTTAGCTTGGCTTAGGCTTTTGAGTAACTTTTCAAATTGTATTTTACTTTGTATTTATGTACGTAAAATTGTACGTATTATTTTTGTATATTGCTGCTATATAAATATAGAGCCCAGTGAATTTGAGATGTGTCGACATTTTTAACATAGATACTTCATAGCCTTAGCCTTCGTCGGTAAATGGACTAGCTACCACATAAAGAATCCTTTCAATTCAGCACATACTGTGTTTGGTTGAAATAAGTACTACTTATCTAATAATGTTTGAATTGACAAATTCTTTTTGTGTTAGATAGTCTATCTATCGTCGATAATACACGATAAAGCCCACGATTAGTGTGTTCTGTCACTACTTATTCTGTAAATTACGAAACAAAGCGGATGTTTGCAAAAATACATTTACTTATTAAAAACTTAATGCTTTTACTTCTATACTATACTTTATTTTTTCTATTACAAAAGTTGTCCTAAATTTAGGAATTGCTTTATCTAAAGTTTCATTAAATAGAAAACGTTAACGCTTATTTCGAGACGTCTAAAGATGACTGACACCTTGTTAACGCCTCGTTCGTAAGGCTCTCGTTATATTTTAACACCTACACTCTCTTATTTGCATATTGTAATACAAAGTCAGTAAATATTAATGTGAGATGTTAATGCAACCGATGGGAGTATTTTTCTCTCCTAAGTGTAGAATACACATACACTTTACACTTTAAAAATGTTACCAAGATTCCACTGAACCGCGACGGTCACCATTTAAAATGCTTCAACGCAGAATTAAAAGCAGAAGCTAATGCCCAAGTAAATTAATTACATTCAAATCTAAGCCGTCAGTGACAAGATAGAAAGGGGTTGTCTGTTGAACCTTTGCACCTCAACGACAAACATGTTGAGCCATATAAATCCCATGTTATAATCACTTTGATATAATATAATGGCTTTATCTTATGTATTGT
>JBAIZZ010000228.1:1047306-1116665 GCA_037355905.1 Heliconius aoede
AACCGCCTTTCCATTATATGTATGTATTTCTGTTGCCCTCAGTCCTAGTTGGCAATTCACTTACCAAGTTGTTTCTAACATATTCATTCGTTCGTCCATCTGTCTGTGAGAGGGTTGTAGCTGTGATAGATATCCTCCTGAAATTTTCA
Source organism: Heliconius aoede (assembly GCA_037355905.1). NCBI lineage: Eukaryota > Metazoa > Arthropoda > Insecta > Lepidoptera > Nymphalidae > Heliconius > Heliconius aoede. The sequence continues at coordinate 1,047,456 of JBAIZZ010000228.1, forward strand.
TATAATATGTGTTGTTGGCCTCTCCACTTAGTCCTACACTTATGTATGATTTAGATATATTTCGTTCTCTCGTCATCTTTATCTCGTTGGTAAAACTAGGAAAACACTGAAAATAATTTATTCCTCCGAGTGCAACCCACAACCGTCGCGTTTACAGTGAGACGCTGTGCCGCTCCCAAAACAAAATCAAACTTATTTCATGCTGAATTATTAATTTAAATTATTATTAATAATTTCCCACGTAGCTAACTGATTTTCGCAACGTTAGCATAAAAATACTTGCGATCATATCGCTAGAATGCCGGTGTATACTATGAGGCCGACCGATGCAACATGCACTTACAGTACGGTCGACGAGTCGTTGCCACTGTAAAATAAGGAAACCGAATCGATGCGCATTGTGTACTCAGAAAGAAAAGAGTCAAAAGAAAAAACTTCAAATCAAATCTGCTTAGCTATCTACAGATAACTTCAGGAAGACCACAACTCCGCGATCGTACTATATTGTACATACTGAATGGCCAACCGATGTTACGCACACTTAAGTGCTTCATAAATACGCGTACATTGTCGATAAATTTGAATCTACCCTCCTCACACTCACAACCCCACTATAAGTCAAGTCCTCAGCACAGAATAGGGAGGGTCCCCTCAGCGGATTATTTTAGAATCTTGCCGCTATTTAGATTAGACATGAAATGTTATAGAAAGAAGGATGTACCAGGATTAGAACCCACATTCTAAGTTATGTTAGTTCTTATTGAGCTACTTGGACACTATTATGCGGCCGACGCTGATAATGTTGGTACCACTTAGAATATATTAGAAAAAAAACTCACGTTTGTTTTTTTGTAAGAAACGAAATTTACCTTTCGGTTAGGTTACGCCAAAACGGTTGACGTACAGATTGTGGATTTACTCAATAATAATATTATCCAACACAATAAAGACCATTTACAATTATTAGTTCCTGAGATTAATGCGTTCAATAAAACAAACTCTTCCTCTTCTCTTTATATAATTAAGTATAGTATATAGATTATTAGCAAATCTTAGCATTTTCTATCTTTAAAGGTTGTAAGAAAGATTTTGACTATTGTGCAAACATTCAGATGAGTGTGAGCTAGTGGTCTTGCAAAGTTCCTAATATAAGTACTGAAGTTCTAGATAAGCCAGTGAACACTTTTTGTTTTTCAGTTATAACTTTTGCTATGGGGAATAGTTTTTGTGACTTTTGTTAGGCTAACGACCTCACGTTTAGGCTTCTGAACGACTCATGCTGGGATTTTGGTTATGTACTTTGCAAAACTAAGTTTCAAACGATTTTTTTTATAGTTCTTTATATAATACTGTCAATTTCTAAGCAAGAGTTTATTGGTTCGATTCTCACCTTTTTGCGTTTTAATCCTACTACAATTGTGAAAGTTGATGAGGATGGAGGCGTGTTTTGCGAATTAAAATTAAATCTCACATTAATATAGCTCATACTACATTTTTTGTAAAAATTTCGTGAAATTTGAATATACTATTACAATAATTATACACAGACGAAGTTGGGGTCGCTAGTTCACTCATAAAACTATATTGCAGTTCCAAAAATAAATAAACAAATTATTTTCCGAATAATTTTAAAAAGTTCAAATTAACTAAAGTTTAATATATCGTTCGTTCGTCTTCGGTGACTAATATCTACATTTCGAATGCGTCGCCGGCTTAACTGTTCATTTATAACAACGACGGGCGCGTCTTCGTGTTAATTGCTGTGAATTTTAAATAGTTTGCATTTGGCTTTAGTTTTCGTGTAAGAATCCTTAACGGTTAGACGTAAATTGTTTTTGTTTTTCAAAATTAAATAAAACACGGTGTATCTCGCAAAGTAGGATATGAAGAGGCCACCTAGTGTTAAGACACTCCGATTCTAGTTTTCTTTCTAATTTTTTGAGCGTGTTGAGTGACGGAATTGTAAATGCGACAGGTTTTAGGTTCGATGTACATAATTTCATTTCTTTGAAAGCTAAAAAACAATAAACCCCACGATTTTAAACTCAGCCACGCAACTTGCAATATGCAACAGACGATAAACGGAAACATATATATTAAACATATTTTAGGTCAGCTTTTGATATCTACACGTTTTACTTGATATATTATCGAGGCTAGATCAGTCCAACCAGTACCGCGACCCCCTCAGCTCGAACATGACTAACCTGCTCCGATGTAATCTCACTGAATAGGACGCCCCTGTAGATTTGAATCAAGGGGATTTTATGGTGCTTTGTCCGATAAAATTCCTATAGGGAATGCTCTATTGACGGCGGCGGCAACTCGTGGGGGACCCCAGTTTCGTCAATCAACATTTTCATTGCAATCTTCGAGAATCCTTCAATTAAAATTTGTAGGTTTTTGTTCTGTAGCACGAATTTCTCATTGAAGTCCCAAGTTTTTGTTATAGGTACTCTATTGTGAAAATAATAATAGTGCATACAAAAAAGTCTAGTTTTTTTAATATTTTTGAGCGGTTTATTGAAGTAAAGTCACCTGTTCACTCGTTTTAATTAATTAATATTGATTCTGTGAATGTCGTGATGAAACGTTAACGATTTTAGTTATATTTTTGTGCATTATGGTAATCAGATCAAATGCTATACTTGTCGAAATACTATATATATATATAATTTATTTCAATGATATACAAAGAAGTGCAATCTTGTCCTATCCTGCAATCTTGTCCTGTATGGATTTATAACAAACTGAGCAGTAAACAGCAATAAACGCGACACTTGTGGGTTCGATTCTCTTTCGAAGGAGTGAATTATTTTCATTTCCTCGATCCGATAACAAGAGAAAGCGCGGTATTGTGTTCCATCATTCAAAACTTAATATCTCGAAAATTGGGCAAAAGATGGTGGACTGAGTGTTTCTATCTCCCCTGTTGTGTGAAAAATTGTTAGATACTTAATTCATTTAATTATATCTGGAATCGTACATCAGTCCTTTATCAAGAAATTTCATAAACAAACGCTTTTCGTTAACAACCATAGAAGTTATTTTACTGATTATTCCATTGTACTTGCCAAGGCAGGCACCAATTTTTAGGTAAGTCAAAGTTAGTGGCTTCCAAGTTGAGATCTCAAAGTTCAGTCTTTAGGAGCCCACCCAGCTGTGTGTTCTGTTGAACTCCAAAAGCGTTTTAACTGAACACATTTGAATATGAAATTTGCTTGGATTTCCATATTTTTCTTCTGACAGGTGTTTGTGTAATGAAGTGATGTTAATGTTTTTAGCTTTAACTTTTAAATATATGACATGAGCTCTTTGTATTAATAATTTATGGCTAAGCTGAACGTGGCGTATTATAGCCTGTTACCATAATGACACTAGGTTTCGATACCGATGCGAGGAATTAGTTCATTGATCCCCGGATAAGAACAACTGTCGCATTCAAAGTAACACACATAACAAAGAATAATATCTTACGTATATCATTAAATTAACCTAACTTGAAACACAGCAAGTTTTTAAAGAAAACAATGTAATAACATAAAGGATTAGCAGACGACCTGCATTTACAAAAGAATATTTTTTAATATAACAGGATAATTAAGTCTCGTACAGAACTTTAACTTAAGTCGAGCAACATATCTAAGTTATTGTTTCTTTTTATCATACATATCTATAATATTAGTATCGATTTTGTTTTATCCTGTTACTAAACAGCGCTTAAGATTTTGTCATCAAATTTTAATTTTATAACCTAATCACAAAGTATTAAAAATTAACAAAAAATATAAAGTAAAGTACATAATGAACTAAAACCATATAAAATTATAATAATTCGCTCGTGACCTATATACGTGTCACCGGTGTGTGCGGTCCTCTTCAATCCACCATCTAACAGCTAAACATATATGCACTGCGCTGCATACAACCTGCCTATGAGACTATATATGCATATTTTTGTTAGATATTTTATTACATACACTACTAATATTGTAAAATAATAGGCCGTCAATGCAAACGCGACGACTGTGTTCAAAGCCTGCGAAGGTGGATGTTTGTTCGAGTTTTACGTAAAATTTGCTGGACAGATTTAGATGAATCTTTACAGTGACAGCTTGGCTGGCTACAATATGTGTTAAGATTTTGTAATATCTTTCGTAATGTATCAATTTATTATTAAATAGATATCATGCACGTTTTTTATCTCGCTGTACACGATGTATCCAACACTTAGCGGGGCTGGCAGAGGGAGACAATCTCCAGTTAATATACTCTGCTCCCAGCTCTCCGACAATTTCTTTAGAGAGTACTTGAGTAAAATTTAAAACAACCTTTCTTTCAGTCTTAAAATCGACGATGCTTTTCCACATCGTAAAAGTGTAGTGTCGATACGAAGCAAATGTCAAGGTGTAAGTAACGCGTTGTAAGGCCGCGACGTGACCCGAGTGCCGTACTACATATAGCTTTATTTTGCGTAAATAGCTATAGCTTCAAGGGTCAACTTAGGTAATGTAGTTTTACAGCAGAGGGAACCTAGGGTTAAGACACACCGTTTCCCATTTTCCGCTGAATTCTGGAGGCTTTTATTTTGGGTGGATGGGTATACATTAATGTTTCGTTTCTTGTCTAAACAAAATTATACTCTAAATCTTCTGCCACTGTATGTATGTATGTATACCAATGAATGAGAGATCTTGCTGACTTTTTTTGGTTTGTAAATAATAATATTTGATTATAGTGTCAAGCTATTCTCTACCTTGCTATGTGTGTGCTTGAAGTTAAAATAAACATACCTCCACTACATTCATTTAAGTCGTACGTACGAACAAGTCTATACCGATAGTGCAAGAGGCACAGTGCAACAAAGTATCTTAGGTAACCTAAGCTTTTAATGGAAGTTCTGTTAGGCTCTTCCACGAGCTTTCGACTGACTTATTCATGCGAGCTGTCACAAGATTTAGTCGAAGCGAGAATTTAGGAGAAATTTCCTATCAAAAGTGTATTTTTTAATTAATTGTCGAGAGCTTTTATCGCTAAATCTGACACTTAGTCGAGCTTTCGACTTTCGTACTTTACTTGGGTGATAATGTATCTTAAAATATTAAGTAAATGCATGTGTATGTGTATAAAATTTTGCTTTAAATGCGAAGAATCTATACATGTATTGCTTTGAAATTCTACTTTTTCTGGATAATGTTGTTGTATAATAAATATTTTCAATAAAATCAGTAACTAGTTTAAAACAAATCAGATTCCCTGTAGGTTTCTTATCTTACACAAAAGCAATGAAAGTGTGATTATGAGAAGAGAATCTCTTGATACTGAGTTTCCCGGTTGCCTCTGTATGTACGGGATATAGCGTAAAATTATAATAACATAAACATATGTCTTGATATATCCATCGATTCCAGCACATTTCTAGAGTAGTCGGACGGTCTACCTTTTTTTTTTCATATAAAACCCGTCTCAAATCAACCTAAGTGCTTTTTAGAAACTAACTCAATTTAATTACGGATTTCTTTATTTATGACTGAGAGCCTTGATTTGTGTCTTATATTTCAGATGAGATAAATGGAAATTGCTATATTGTTGTAGAGTTATTAACATTTTAATGTAAGGCGGCAGCAGTTGTAAATAAATGTATGTTGCATCCAAAAATATTTTATGTGAACACTAGCGGTATGATCGTGTGAAAAGTTGTGGGCTCGATTGTTACCCGAGGAAACTAATATAATATATATTTATTTCCTCATTCTAGTAACGAAGTAAAGCTCGGCGCTAATCTCCGCCACTCCATGTAATTCCTCGAACTGAATAGAAAGTAGGGAACGGAAGCATCTTAATAGATACTGCTTTAAGCTAAAAAATATGAAAGATTTGAAACGTGTGAAAGCGTAATAGTCAAATAATTACTATCATCATAAAATCTGTAGCATATAAAGTTTACTAATTATATATATACTAAAGCCACAAGTTACGTTCGTGACGCTCTATATTAACTTAGAAGTCACGAACTGTAAAGGAATGTTTCAGTGATTGCACGTTATAAAATAAAAACACCGTAAAATTATTTCCATATTTCGATAAGTTGAATAGAAAGAGCTAGTTAACTTTAACCTTTCATTATACAGTTAAATAGTGATTTTAATGATGATAATGTATTTTAGAATAGATTTTTTTACACGATGCTTATAAAATGTATCTACTATAGATACTATAGAAAACACAGGTAAATACTAGTATAACATTAGGTTTTCATACAGTCTTTACCTACGTCAAAAGCTTTTAACTATCTCTTAAAGAGCTTTAAAAACAAATAACCCATAAAAAGGGAGCTTAATTTGTATTCCATTTTATATATTTTTTATAACCACAATTACTTATTCTAAGGGTTTGCCCGATTCGTTTACATTTTTAATGTTACTTCAGATGGTCTGGCCCTTAGAGGTTTGTAAGGTAAACCTTTATTTTTAAATATATTGATTAAAATTTTTACTTACCACTTCGCCGTGGCGATGTAAACGACTAAAGTATTTATGAAGCTGAATAAATTAAAGAAATAAATTAATTTAGTTTTTAAAAAATAATTTGGTAGCAAAATATATCTTTTTTTTTCAGCTTCACGCTGTATCCCCACACACAGCAGGGTAAGCAGAGGGAACTTCGGTGTTAAGACACTGTCCCCCAATTTCTGCCAAATTCTAAAGGCATTGCGTATTGAGTGGCAGAAGTCAACGCCGCGCTTTGCCCCCCGACACCAGAGCGAAGAAAAATGGAAATATAAACGTAAAGAAATATTTCACTTCTTTGAGCAGGAATCGAACCCACAATCGTCGCGTTTACGGGCGGTAGCCTTGACCACTGCGCCATGGCGGCCTCTTTTGAATTATCGAGTATTACCGAGTAAAGTAACTAAAGTTGCAAGTGAAGTTAGATGCAAAAGATTTTTGGTTTCACGGTGAATCTCGTATATAATACAGAATTTTTCAGAGAATTTTTCTCGCAGTGCCCAATTTACGAGAAGTTCTGTCTTCAGTGTCGGTACCCTATGCCGGGATTGCATATTGTTACTAGAGCGAGGAAATTAAAACAATTCATTTCCGAGTGGGAATTGAACTCACGACCGTCGAGCTCACAGTCTCCCAAGTTAGTATGTTTTAACTTAAAATACAACGTTCAGAAAGAATTTAGGGCAGTGTGTGAGAAAACTTGGACACAAGTTGTTGACACAACACTAAGTGACAGACGTCTGCAAACAAAAGAACTTATTAAAGTAAGGTGAAAATGAAACGAAACCATTATTTATTTATTTTTTAGCTACACTCTGTATCTCGCACATAGTAGGGTAGGCAGAGAAAACCTATTTTTCTTAAATAAATCTATCCTACTTTGTATAATTTGAACTTATAAATAAATATTGGTCTCTAATATGAAGTAATTAATAGAGATGGTATTGTATAATAATTGATTGACTATCAATTATTGTACAATTCCATGCCCGCATAGGACTTGTGATATCATCATAGAACTATTGAGACAATGTGTATTTCTTTAGGTCATTAAAAAAAACGCTGTATCCCGCTCCAAGCATAAAGCAGGATAGGCGGAGGGAGCCTAGTCTCAATTCACTCCGATTTCTATTTTTTGGCTGCCCAGTTCTTTTGGCATTTTGCGTATAAGTGGTTGAACTTAACGCTGTATTTCTACTTGTTATTACAGCGGCTCACTATCCTGAGTGAGAATTGAACCCAGAACCGTCACGTATATATAGTGAAACGCTGTACCGCTGCGCTACGGCGGCCTTGTACTCGTATAAACTTAACAGTAAAATAAAACATGTTCCCGTGAGACTAATTCTATACAGGGCTATGCTCTGAAAAGTGACCCGACTGAAACTTTGTATGTAAATGTTACCAGAACTTAAATGTAAACATGGAAAATAAATTTGAGCTTCGATAACCAAAAGACTAAATATAAACCTGTTTTTGTATTTCTCATGATGTAAATTTTAGCTTATTCTGGAAGTTGATGCTAATATTTTTGCAGCCCCTTAGATGACAACTCCCAGACACTGCTCTGAACTCAACAGTAACTGTTACTTGGTAACTGTGACGAATAACTGAGGTCTTTCGCAATAAGAGTTCACATTATTTAAATACACAAGATTACACTATAAAAAAAAATGCTTATCACTTATTCTTGATACATGTCCGATGTGTTTTCCAAGGTCCAAGGTTATCTTGTAACTCACTTTTCCTTCTTGTAATATTAAAAATATAAAAGATTGTGAAGATGGATGCTTGTTCCAGTTACAAGCAACACTTACATGAAAATAACATACCTATTATACAATAGTTTAAGTAAAGATCTATATGCCGGCCATCATAAAATTAAGTGGTAGAAGTCGCGAGCGGGCCGCTAGTAAATCACAAACCATTGAAAATCACATTTCCTATAAATATATTAGGTTATGTTAAGTAGGTCTCAGAATTCCAGACTTGTACCTACTCGGCGTACTATCAACGACACTTAGTTTGTTGTTTGCATAATTTAATATTAAGCGTTATATGCACTTGAGTTATCTGCTTCGATCGTTCGCCGGGAATATGCGGTTGTACAGTCATTTTGTGTTAACCTAACAGTTTTAGCTTGTGTGTTTAGCGTTAGGTTAGTTTTATATTTACTGACTTTGGCGAAGAGTAGTGGCGTCATAACGTCATCATTTCAAAATCATCTCGTCGTCATTTTCCAAAAAAGAAAGACAAGGCGTGATTAAGGCGAATAGCGGAGATCGAAGATTCTTTACAATAGGCTTTATCTATATAGAAAATATATTTCCCATATTTACAATTTATACAGTGCGAAAACTTTCTCTCATGTTAAACCAAAAAGGCACTAAGTATGTATGTCAGAGAAAAGCCGACAGTTTCATGTAGAAGGTACGAGTAGCTTAATGTGGTAATATTATTAAAATATTTGTACATTTCCTGCTAAATTTAGTTTTTGTTCGTTGTTGTTTAATAATGTAAGCTGTTGTTATAAGTAGAAAGGGCGCGGCGTTGAGTTCCGTCATTCAATGGAATGGAATACCTATCCTGACATTTGCGGGACATCGCGTGAAGTTAATTTACGGTTTCTTACCAAGAACCAAATGTATGTATACCTCATATTAGGTATGTATTCGATGGCTGTGGAAATATACTGACTTGCAAATAATTACATTATAGCATGTAAGTAAAAAATAAGTTAATTAATTACAGTCTGAGTGAACACATAACTTGGCACCCATAGAAATCTTTGATTCTTTTGTCGGTGGTATTTCTTATTTCACATTATCCAGAATTCGCCTACGTAATACAAAATGAACACTCAATTGCTACAAGATTATCTATGTTTAAACATCAGCTTAAACACGTAGCACAAGTGCGCAACTTAACGCCCATTCTCTTGAGAGACAATTGAAATTCCTTGCAATTGCAACTAGTGGTGTTACCGCTCCAACGAACTTGCGGGATGCGGAACTCTAAATATGTTCCGCTTTCAGTACTACCGCTGTATACGGAACATTGTTTATACCTTATTCGCCTTTATTGTGCGAATATATTTACTTTGGATTGTTCAAGGTGAGAACTTACCATCTCGATTACTAAATTGAGATGGTAAGTTTAGTTCCATTAGTTTTGAATAACAATGTAGTAAAGATAATATTGTCCAAGAGGGCAAAGCCACGACCAGAACACTAGTTTTTTTTTATGTAATAAAGAAACACTAACCGTATTCAATAAAGTGTCTTGCTACAACGGGAAACGTTTATTTAGTTTTCTTGAGAAACTGACTAAGAAGAACTTTTGAACGTTTTATACTATTTAAGTGCATAGCTTTATTTAGATATTTCTGAAGGAAACTATTTCTTTTCTTTTATTTTACCTTCTTTACCTACTTTAATGTAGCGTTCTTTATATTTGTGCAGGAAATGTAAAGATTGAAATAAATTCTAACTTAAAAACTTTTTATCGTTTTACCGATGATATTAATTCCGCAGTCTACAAAACCACAACTTACTTACTTCCTTCCTGGCGCCACGCAACTGTGAAATGCCTATCTGCGGCAGTGTTTCCAGGTCGATACGAACTGTGTACCTTTAAAACGCGTCTCTCTCCTTAAACCTTACCTTGTCGGCCGGCAACACACCTATAGCTCTTCTATAGTTACACGGGGTTGTGGGCGACGATGATAACTTACACTCAACCCCCTGTTCCATGGCCTGATGCATGGAACAACGATGGCGTCAAGTATTATTTATTATTTTTTCTCATATTTCCCTTACAAATCAATAAAAACATATATGAGAAATAGAATGCGTCAAAATTATCATAATAAAAGAAAATGCATGTGCAATTTAGTAGAGAACATTATAGATTCACTTGAAGGAGTGCTCTCAAATGCGATTATGTTAAAATTTTCAATATAATAATGAACATCAAACAGACTTCCACGGCCATTTCATGAGTATTTACTCGTGAGTCCAACGTAAAGATGTCCAGCGTAATATTGAAATACTAGTTTCGATGTATATTAAGGGTTCCAGGAACATTTTAGTCAGCATTTCCATCAACATCTAAAGCTATATAGAAACTGTATACAATATACATTTAGTATACTTATTCATAGAAATTACCGCCCAAAGTTAAGGAAATTTGAATTCTAAGCATAATTTCTAAGTGGAATAGGTGTTAACAGCCACTCAATATTGCCGCAAGGCGTCTTGCACATTCAATGGGGGCATTAGCCGTTCCCAGATTATACCGTAGAATGTTTTTGAAGGAAAATGCTTAACTGTAACGGTTTCCTGTTATAATGGTTGGTTATTAATGTATATATTTATGATTTTGACGTTGAGAAATTGATACATCATTCATTCATTCATTCATCATCATCATCATAGACATTTTATACCCGCTATGGCTATCTTGACCATCACGTCGGTCCACCTAATGAAGCGCTTGCCCCCTAGCGTCGGCTTTGCTTGATCAGATCGAACTGGGAAATCAAATATTTATATTAAAATAGACAAATTTTGTCCCAAACGTAATTGAACCTACAACCATTAATAGAATTCAAGCATGTGCTAAGATATCGTGAAATTATTCGACTAAAGGAAATCCCATAGCTTTGAAAACGTAAGGCTATATAATAATATATGCCTTGGTAGTCAAGCTTTAATGGGTCTGAGATAACGAGAAGACCAATACTAAGCTGTTATTGAACGTTGCATTTGGTATTACCGAATACTGAATAGTGCAATTAATATCTGGTCTAAATGACATTATGTACAGAGCACCTACAGGATACCTAAGATTTTACAATTTTTTATTTTATGTTATATATTTTTTAGCTTAACGCTGTATCCCGCATGTAGCAGGGTAGGCAGAGGGAGTGTGTTAAGACACCCCGCTCCCTTTCGGCAGAACTAAACGCCGCGCTTTACCTCGACACCAGAGTAAAGAACTGAAAATATTATTTATTTTATTTTCTCAAATGGGCATTGAACCTCCAACCTGCCGAGTTTACAGTCACACAATTTTATAATTTAAGCGTAAGGTAAGGTGAGCCTGTGTAAGTTATTTTTCCTTAAAACAAACGCAGATCCCCAAAATACCTCGCGTTATAAAAAATCCGGCGACCTTTAACACCCAAAAGAGTAACAAATGACAAGCTTTGCGTACAAAATAATTCTTACTCAGCGGATTAAGTGAAAGTAAAATTACTATGAAAATGCTACGAGACGGTTAGAAGATATATTTCAGTGTCTTTTACTTTTACCCTTTTATTTCAGAGATATCATTTATTACGATCTTTGTGGTTGTTTGCGTTTTTTTATAACTTATTAATTGTATTTCTTGCTAATATTTATTGTAATAGACAGTCAAAAACCCTCAATACCCTCGAGTGAGATTCGAACCTTTATAATTTAGAAATCAAGTACCTACTGCTTACATTAAATATTTATAAAATTGTTTCTTTCGCTTTATTTATATAAATAAAAAGTTACTAAAAAAACCGTTATAAAAACTATAATAGTTTTCAAGCTATTTTTCTTTCAATCCCTGTAATGTAGGTTGTATAAACTTTGTTATCCGCAAATTTGTGCGTAGGGAATTTTGGATTAAAAATTATGTTTATATGTATATCGTCGTCATCAGAACTGACGGTCGTAATACCAATCGGTCAATGGGAAGTGGGTCAAGTAGATTTTTCAAGATTTCACATACATACAACGGAGTGTCTTAACACTGGGTTCCGTCTGGCGTGAAGCGGCAGAAAAATAGCATTTCAATTAGTATCAGTAATTCCTGAGATAAGGGCACTCAATCAAACAAATTCTTCAGCTTGATGAAAATAAAATTAAGATTTTTTACACATCCATATGGCGTAATTTGGATATAGTATAAAATATATTTTATTGTTTTTATATTTATTTTTCTTTATTGAATATTAAAGTTAAGATGTTTGACTTTATAAACAAAGTTAATATAATTCGTAATAGTTGTGTAAAAGGTTTAATGACTATCAAATAAACTGCTATTTTTAATTTTGTATTTTCATAAAGTGGTCTTTAAAATTATTTTCAGATATTTTCTAATTCATTATCCTTGAACTATTTCGCTTAGCTATTGATTATGATAGGTCTCTACATAATGAATCCCGTTTGATGCTTGAAGGCCTCGCAGTAAATATTGGCAGGTCATTAATATGCTTTTCTATAGAAATCATTTTAAGCTCTACTTAGTACTAAAGGGCTATAGAGTTTTGGCTGTTTTGTGTAATGGAAATGTGTTTACCTTTAAATTATATTTTTATATTAAACTATTGTAATGAAAGTTTTTTGTATAATTGTTAGAGAACTTACTTATAAATGTGTATATTCATAACATTTTCATAGTGTTACTTGCATATACGTTCTAGTGAAAATTATTATGTAATTTAAAAAAAATTAAATGCAATAATCGAAATAGCTATTTTCACCATTTCATTAGTAAAGTAAGTACAAAGGCAAAATTCCAGAACACCTTGTATACTAATAAGTACTTGTAAATTTACTAAAACGTTTATTTATTGTTTTAAAGCATGCAACTATTCTAATTTTCCCGCACAACTAGCGACCCTACAACCTATTGCTTCTTAATACTCAACACACGTACTAGTAAAGTAGTGCAGGAGATAATTTAAAAATATCTACGAATGAAACTAAAAATCAACATCTAAGTCGATTCCTATTTCTTATTGTATAAGGGTGAGGAGGGTATTTTCTATGTATTTTCAAGCAATGGTATCCCCATTATTTGAAACTCAACCCTCGGACCTGTATAATTAAATAGGATAAATGCACCATGACATCTCCCTAAAACGCTTAAGGGTTCTACGGCTTACACGGATATTTGTGTCAGAAATAACATTTGTGTTCGTTTCTTGAACTCGAGCACAGTGGTTGTACACGCGACTGTGGTGTCGACTTTCATTACTCCGCATTAATTATTTTCTTTACTTTTAACAAGACAAAGCGCGGCGTTGATTGCCGCCATTCAACAAGCATTGCCTTGAAAGTTGAGAGGAAAGTGGTTAACGGAGTGTCATAACACTAGGTTCCCTCTACATGTAGAATACATCGTGTAGCTAAAATTAATAAGGAATTAATGCCTTTAGTAGGATAGTCTACTTTCTTTCTACAAAAACTACTTTTACTTATGAACGTCAAAATAATACGTAATGTTAATTGCGTATTTATATATATTTATAAATAACAACATATTTCTCTATAATATAATATACGTACAGACAAAACGTTGATTGTTCTAACTAACAATAATATCATGAACATTCAAATAGCTGTATAATTAGACTGCGAGTGCACACAACTTGGTCGTATACATTACCATCGCTCGGCCGCGCTCAAAGGCAATCAATTATCATATCCATACTTGACAATTTATTCTGTATTTTAACGTATTTTTTATTTTCACGCTTTATCCCGTATATAGCGGGGTAAGTACACAGAGAATATTGTTTTTAGAAACTCCATTCCCCGTTTTTCTGCAGTAGACGTTGCGTGATTAGCGATGAAACTTAGAGGGAAAGTAAAATTAATAATAGTTCTAAAAAAGTAGTCACAGATTTAGAAAAGATTGTAAAAAAATTCTTTGTTGCTTATAAAAAACAAAAATTTTAACGTAGCGGGATTGAAACCCGCGCCCCTTGGAAACCATCCAAGCGCTCTCACCTACTAAGTCATATGTTCTCATCAGACTTCTTTGAAATTCTTACATGCCTGTTACAACTCATTACGTTCTAAAGGCATGAAACTACCGCCAGTAATTATATCGCTAGTTTCATCTTTTCTGGAGATTTATGTTCTATCTTTCATAACTTATTTTCATTACCTCTCGTGACGTGACCTAGTGTGACGTTGAGTTCCGGCACACTCAATAGTGGCAAAAATATGTCGAAAACTGAATGGTGCATGAGAATGTCTTAATTCTATATGTCCTCTTCCTACCTTTATAATTAACTTGAACATCAGCCCGTATACTTAAATTTTAGAACAAAAAAGATGATATCTACACAAGGTACCAATTAATTGTTGAAGAATATACAGCCCAAAGATGATGAGATAAATCTTACAGCAGATTGTGATAAAACATGTTTCCCGAACCAAACACTTTTACTGAGAAACCCTTGAAGCCTTTTTGAAGCCTTTGTGGGTTAGTACTAGCTAATATACTATACTAGTCTTCGTCTGCAACTTCGTGTGGACTTTGAGATGTAAAATAGAAAATCCCTTTCTTTTTATGATCCCTTGGGAACTTCTCTTACCTGCACTGCTACGCTATATATCTGATAAAAATTCATAATATTACAACACTGTATTATAAATTTCAATGTATTTTTTACTATATTTCATAAGCTAATTTATAATACCTTGCACCTTGGGCGACCAGAATAGAAGGAATGGGAAAGAATACATATGATAAAATTGTAGAAATATAATAAAATCTGCTATTGGGTGCAATTATCATTATAATAGAACCCAAATTAATTATTTTTATAAAAAGTTGTCTGTTCGTCGGTTTGTGTGTGCATAAATATACAGCAACGGGAATCAACCCACGAGTACGTATCATCATCATCAAACTAAGATCTGTACTGTAAGCACATATCTATCTATACTTTGAATTTATTAAGTTATCTTACGATCGTAGCAGGAAGCACGTCGACGCTATTATTACTCTATATTTGTAAGTAAATGCAGCCCACATATGTGCATGAGCGCGTGTTCGGAAGTGTTATGGCGAATGCGGCGCCGGCGACCAATAATAGTAGGTAGCTAGAAATGGATAGCTAGCTATATTTGCTGTATGTTTAGTTAGACAAGACGCGGCGTTGAGTTCCACCGTTTGTTAAACGATGTCTTGGAATTTGAATGGAGTGTCTATTCACTAGGTTTCCTTTGTTAGCTCTCTTATATGTGAAATTATAAAAACTTATTTATAACTATATAATAGCTTTAAACTGTATTACATGTATTATGTTGAGGCCGTCGTGGCGCAGTGACACAAGGGTGTCGTGCGTAGAAAACGCGATGGTTGTGGGTTCGATTCCCACTCGAGGAAGTGAAATATTTATTTACGTTTATATTTCCATTTTCTTAGCTTTGGTGTCGAGGCAAAGTCGACGTTGAGCTCTGCCACTCAACACGCAATGCCTCCAGAATTCGGCAGAAAGTGGGGAACGGAGTGTTTTACCTTATATATATATATATATATATATATATATATAATTGTATAAATATCTTATTTAAAAGTCGATTTTGTGTAGTAATTGATGGCTAACTTGTGAAAAATTGTATGATAAGTTTAATTCGTTGATTTTTTTAAATTAATGGTATATTTCTGTTACAGGTACTTACAACTGTTGAGGTTGGTGAGAAGTGGAAGTGTTTTATTTGTAATGGTCTTCCTACTGCGTATTCATAATATCATGTCTATTGTTTATAATACAATCGTCCTTATGTAAAAAAGGAGGGCAAATAAACGTCTCACTAGGATGTCTATAAGTTACTATAATAAATATAAAGTAGATATATAAATGAAAATTATATTAAAAACGAGTAGTGTTACAGCGTCTCATTGTCAATACGAAATTTGTAAGTTATATCCCGCCCCGGGGAAATGAACTAGTTTAGTAAGACAGAGCACGTCATTAAGTCAATATCTCAAATTCAATGGAAAGTGTCGAATGGAGTGTCTTAACACTAGGTTGTCTCTGCCTACATGCGAGATACCGTGTGACAATAGTAATAGAATATATAATAAAAATAAAAAATAAACCTCCCTGGCGCAATGGGACAGCGTCTTACTATTAAACGATATTTGTGGATTCAATCCTCACTCTGGGAAATAATATTCTTTAAGTTATTTTTATTTATCAGCTCGCGCTTAGTGCGGCGTTGAGTTCGGTCACTCAACATTATTTTGAATATCACTCGAAAGCAAAATCTTGCGAATACGATTAAGCTTGGGGAACGGACTGTCTTAACGCCAGGTTCCCTCTTCCTATAATACTTACTAAATAAAGCCCAATATTCAAACCCTATTAAAATCGGTGCAGCGTAAATAAACATTATTCAGTACCTATAAATATATTTATAATGTTTGTTTCCGCGAGTACCGTAGCGCACGAAGAAACCTCTTTAAGCTATAACCCGGTCACTTAGAATACAATAGCATTGTGTTGGCTTACCCTCATGAAACATGCATCCTATAATTTGTTAGGTACGTATGAACGATTTCATTAACACTGCTAAACGATTTTGTATATATTAAAAGTATTTGTTTCTGAGTCTGAGTGTGAACGCGACGGTTGTAGGTGCGATTCCCATTTGAGATTTATTTCTCCACTCTGATAACTGGATAAAGCGCGGCGTTGAGTTCCGCCGTTCAATGCCCATTGTTATGTGAAAACTGGGCGGTATGTGGATATGGAGTGTCTAACACAATAAGTTTATAGTGGCAACAAATGAAAGCGATTAACCCTTCCGTTGTTGTGTGGCGAAACCTAACGCCGAGCTTTGTCTCCGATGGCCTAACCTATTAAAGTGACATGTTTGATTCGAGTAACTTCAAAAGTAAATAAAAGAAACCTCTCTTAGCAAGATAGAACTAGCTCTAGTAAAGTCGAGTACAACCCAACTGCGCCAATACACTAATTGACGCAACATCCACAAGGCGCTACATCGCTAAAAGGTTTCTACATACTTTTATATGGCTTTCAAAAACACTGTTCTTTTCATAGAAAACTTATAAAAATTTTGCTGAACGTGAAAATGCACTTTCATGGTCCTTTGTTACGTAAAACCTAAGGAACTTTTAAGATAAAGCTCAAGTTCGTTGATGCGCATGTTATGTTATTCTTGTAGAGCTTTCAGATACTTTACTCGTGCGATTGGTTCTACTCAACTGCTTAATCCTTTCACCTGTGTTCCTCTAATATTCTTTTCATAGTAATAAGTATCCTAGGCGAATGGTGTCTTAATATCCTTTGGCAACTCTGCAGTGTGCGGGATACAACGTGAACACCACCACCGCCCTTTGGCCTCAAGTTTTCTTCATATCATTTACATATAGAACATAACATTTGATACTACAATACTTTGAAGCCAAATAAAATTTCAAAGAAAAATCGGTCAGGAGTGAACGCATACAACCAACCCCTTTCATAATAGCTTAATGAAAATCGACTTTATGTCTTCTAATAAATGTGTAACATAAGAACTCTGTCTCAAATAATTCGGGGAATTTTGTAATTTCCAAAAACTACCCACAATATACCTCTACTATTGAGGGTGTTTCGACATGTGGTGCTGATGTTACCCTCCTGTTGTCCTTTCCCCACATGACGGTATTTCGTTACAATGGTATAATTTTGTTTACGAAATTTATATATGTATTTGTAGCAAAAATGATTGTTACAAGACGATTATAACTAATTTAAATATATTCTTATATGAAAAACTAATGAGAACATCCATACTTTCGTTCCAGTCCATTCACGTATATAATAATATTTCTGATAGAATAATATGAGATAAGACCAAGAGCGATCCGGGAGCTGCAAGGTGGACCTACAGTGTAAGTTTTCGATAAGCGCTTTCATTCCGCCTAAGTTAATTGGTGGAATTCAATATCGAGTTTTTTTACCCCACCTTGAATGAACCTCAAAATGGCGGTTATGTTTCTAGCGTGTATGTATATCCATCCAGTTAGATACTATGCTTCTTAATCACGAGGGTATTAATTATTAATATTAACAATTCTTTGTATTTATAATATATTATATGTAATCCTGCTTTAATCGTTTAGCGTTTATCTCTTTACAAACACGTCCATAAGCTTATATTTTCCCACAAATGTCATCCCAAAGATAAAACAAAAATTAACATAAAAAGCTGTAATTGGTCGTATCACTCGCTCTATCCAGCCACCTTTGAAATCCACGAGAATAAAAGATATAAAAGATATTTACGTATAAAATTCAGCTATCATTGGTGAGCGAGCGGTAAAATTAAAATGAGATCGCGTTTTGTTAGGAGTACCCACTTGACCTATCCCGTAAAAGAATAAGTGCTACCTACCTACCGACATTAAGAAATTACTTTTTTTTTAGTTTAATTGTTATTAAGTTGTTCGTTGTTTTGTTTTATTTTAAGTTGCCGAATTATGCCAAAGTTGTAAGTGACAGTTAATACTATTTTATTTGACGGGGTTTATAGCTTCGATATCGTCATTACATGTGTAAAAAAATTATCTTATATGCGTGTTTGGACGGGAAAATGACCGGAACGATAGTACGAGTGCTCTCATTATTTCTCACATAAGAATATTTTTAACAGACTGAGGTCGACTGAGAACGAACCGTAATTGGCGCTATAGTGTGCGTCCTAGGTCTACCCATGGTCACGGATTACTGTAAAACTGCAGGAAGGTCACATGAAAAACATGAGGTTCTCCCGGAGGGCATGCATGAAGAGGTTGATGATAGCGGACGAGGCGAAAGAGGTATGTAGAAATCGTGACTACCCCGCCAGGGATAAAACGTGAAGTTAAGCATACCTACACAAATATACGCCGAATGCCTCCGGAGTCCCTTTAGCTACCCTGCTGTGTGAAGAATACAGCGTGAAGTTGATAAAAATATACTGGACTAACCCGCTTAAAGAGTTTAATTTAAAATGTAATTTAATGAAACAAAGTACTATTACAAACTTTTGTAAACATATTTGCATTTAACGTGTACAACTTTCGGCTATATCACATTATATTTTGTTACATTTGTCAATTTACATTACTATTAATAATTTACATTTACATACACAAGTTGTTGAATTCCACCACTCAACACTACCGAGTGTTCTGGACTTGTATTTTCCATATAGGAGTGAAAAATAAGGTAATACTTAACTAGCCATTCGATTTATCCGATGTTGACCAATTGTATGAAAAAGGTAATAAAATGGTTATAGTAATTATTAAATTAAGCCTTTTTAAAACCACAAAGTTATATGAAACATTATGGTAGTCTGGATAGCGACAATATGATAAAATATAATTTATTGTTAATTTTAATATAACAAGCTCACAAAGTTTGTGGCTTTGTGGTTCATACATATGCCTAACCGAACATTGCAGAGATTGCGGGTTATAGTCCTAAAAACAATTGTTTTTATTTAAAACCGATTTGTACTGAATTCCATTTTAAACGTCTCTCTCTACTTTCTGTTATTTTCAAAAAAAAAGTTTTGTAGGGAAATTATTTTTCTTTATTGTAGACAACAAATGAAAATCTCATCACTAAAAGAAATTTAATTCGTAATTTTTTGTACATAATTTTACATGTCTATAGTCTGCACGTATTATTTCACCCCCGGAACCGTAGTGGCAGACGGAAGGGCAACGACTGTATCCGTCGCCGCCGTTTATCACGCGCTGACGGGACTCGAATGCAAAATGTCCTTGCAGCATAAACTTGCGTGAAATATAGCGTGTTCTTTGTATGGCAGTGAACTTGCTAGTCAAAAGAGTTTGCTTAAATGAGGTAGTAGGTACAGTAGTTTGCTCTACACTATTATCATAAGTTCGTATTTAAATTCACAACACGTAATGCCCTGAGAATACGACGTAAAGATACGGACTATTCTAACTCTAGGTTCTAGGTTATGCACGGTCTGATTATTTATGGATTAGCATAAATGTATCTGTACTTATTTTATCTTTTAGTTTTAATAATTATTTACTAAGTAGTATTATTTATGCAAGCAATCCAAAAGAAATGACCTACCACTAGGATCCCTTTGCGTACTCCGCTTACTTTGCGTACTTACGTAAGTATGTATATATTGTAAAAAAATAAATACACCCAAACACCTACTAAAGTAACCAAGTTAAATCTAACTTAGAATTTATAAAAATTTACTCCAAGTGACTCGACGAATGTGTTTGTCAGTACGATTAATCTACACATCCGGCTTCCGCGGAGTCATGAAGGAAATGTGCTTACACTTCCCAAGTCGTCACCGGCGCGAGCTTTGGAACTTTGGAGCATTTTACCAATTTTTGGGTCGAGGATATTAAATTTTGGAGAAACTGGTATGATTTCTTTATGTAACTTTATGTAAAGTTTTAGTTGAGACTAAAAAATATTAAACGTATTTGCTTGTTCTTGTTAAGGGGCAAAGTGCGGTGAGTTTCGCCAGTCAACACGACATTCTGGAGTCAATCACTCCAGAAGTTTCCGGTGAGTGTTTCAATGGGAACGGAGTGGTTTAATAGTAGATTCCGAGATTCCGTCTGCCTACCCTGCTATGTACATGATACTATGTACACCATCATTCCGCATAGCAGAGTAGGTAGTGGGAGCCTAGTGCTTGGATACTCCGTTCCACACCCACGGCCTTATTTTTGACACATGGCGTGTCGATTGCCGGAAATAATTCATTGCGGGAATCTCCGAGTGGGAATCGAACTCAAAATCGTCGCATTTACAGTCAGATTATGTACTTCTGCGTTTTGTAAATATTTTATATATCTATCATAAATTCGCAGTATACTATACTCTTCATTTATTTACTTAATATATTCTAAAATGTAAACGAATTTCTATAATAATCTGTGAAAAGTTACACACAAACATGTTAATGAGTTTGTTGTGTTTATATTCTAATTTAATATTAATTAAACGCTAATTGACTTTTCTGGCTACATTAGAGCTTATGGTAAAGACCATTATGTTATAGCGGCTCAGCATCTTTATGACGGCGCGACATCAATAGGTTCCATTCCCACACTCACTTTAGTAAGAAGATAAAACGCAGCGATGAGCTCCTTCACAGAACACGCAATTTCTCGAAATTTTGACAAACATTGGAGAACGGAGTGATATAACACAAGGTTTCATCTGCCTATTATGTTATGCGTGAAATGTTAAGACACTCCGATACAATTAAGACGCTTGTGTTCCCTTTCCACTTTCCGCTGAATTCTCGAGGTATTGCGTGTTGAATGGCGGAACTCAACGCCGCCCTTTGCCTTGTTACCAGAGGGAGATGGAAGAAATGAAAATAGTAAATATTACATTCCTTCGAGTGGAAATCAAAATTTTGTCGTAAAAAAAATTTATAACAAAATTTAAAATTTATAAATTCGACCCGTATATATTTTTAAAAGTACAGTATATTTGAAGAGCATCCTCCAAAAAAGACTGTAAAAACATGTACTCTAATATTTTCCTTCCCCAAAAATGTTTGTTTTACGTAAATTGCTTGATTCGAAGCGAATTGGTGGATTGATTTTTTAATACTACCCCTTGTGAAAGCTTTTGCAATGCAAAAGTACGGTCAGTGCGCAGTAAAACATAAGTAAAATTCTTATGTGAGAGGTTATAGAGGCTAGTATTGCCTGGTGCTGGACTGGATAAGTATTGAACATGTACATATAGACGCAGAAACGAATGAAATTTTAAAAGGCAATTAAATGCAGGGCCGCCCTAGTGGCACAGTTGTGTAGTGTTGACTGTACTCGGTGTTTGAAGGTTCAATCTCTTATTAGAATGGTAGCTGATTGATAGATTATTTTCACTCAATACCAACCACTTTTTTAATATTTCAGTTTATTATTAACGCTTTGGACTTAGTGCATCGCTTAAACACTTAGCACTTAAGATATCACTTGAACACTCTTTACCTGACTTCTATAAAAAAGGAGGATTTTTGACTGGGTTAACCGATTTTGATGATTTTTTTTATTTGAAAGCTAGTGCTTCCCGTGTGGTCCAATTTTCTTTTTTTTTTTTTTTATGGGAGAGGACAAGGCAAACGAGCGTTCAGGTCACCTGATGGTAAGCGATCACCGCCGCCCACGACCCCATGCAACTTCAGAGGAGCCACAGGTGCGTTGCCAGCCTTTTAAGATGGAGATGAAGGGCACCGGGGCCCGGCATTACCTAATGCGAAACGCAGTGGCAAGGTGGCCACTACTTCACGCCGGTTTAAAATGTCGGGGGTGGTATTAAATCCGGTCGAGTCTGCCCATGCGTGTTGCCATTACTGGCGACGTTACTCTACCACACTTACTTTAATCGCCTCTTACGACACCGACAGTACCAGGGTGATCCTATTCTAAGCCGGGACCACACGGTCCATTTTGACAATGATGTCAATGAAAAAATCACATAAGTCTTAAACTTGCATTCGGTATGTGCGCGACAAATGAACGAGTAACTCAATATTACGCCAACGGATTCCGATGATTTCGATTTTTATTGGAAAGGAAAGTTCAAAAGCTCTAACTTCAAGGTAAGTTTGGTTTAGTTAGATTCCGATTATGGGCTCCGGTTGAAATTGAACAAGTTTGTTTTGTTTTCATAAAAAATATATAATTTTACTGTAATAGTTACAAGAAAAAACATTGTTTAAATTTGTGTCAGAAGTGAGTTTTTTGCCAGAGTGACATTTTTAACCGACTTCAAAAAAGGGAAAGGTTCCCAATTCGCCCGAATATTTTTTTAATATGTTCTTGTCAATATGCTAAAATGTTAGTTTCATACAAATATAATACACAAACACTACCTACTCGTTTGAGAAGTATTCTTTTAAGGTACCCAAAAAGAAAAACCGACTTAAAAAAAAAGATAATTTTACAAAGATTTTATAATTTTGAAGTCAGTGTAAAACTAATAATGCTACAACAACCTTACTACAATAATTACTTACAGATACATTAAATTACTAAACCTGTATTGTTTTACTTGCTACCGACTTAAAAATTATAAAATCTTTGTAAAATTATCTTTTACTTTTTAATTCGTAGTTTAAAGTCGGTTTTTCTTTAGTTAGTGAGTCTATCAACCTTTTTTAATGCTTATATTGGTACAAACTAAAACTAAATTTGACGAAAGTTTCTCAAGTTTTAATCATAATTCATAATAATAATAAAAGTAGCTTTAGTGCTGACTCCCTTTATTTGTATATAATATTTAATTTGGCTCATACTCGTATCAATCATAGTAACAAATATTATTCTGAAACAACAATGTGATTTACAATTTGTTTCAATGTGCTATAATCATAATAATACCTATTTATTTTAATAAACCATTTATAAATATTTCGTTTCATTTTAATTAATCGAAATGACATTTATTTTTGCTTTTAATTCGTAATTAGTTCTGCCGTTACCATTCAGTTTGGGTAAGCCAAGCAAAATGTTACTCTTAAATAATTTATCAAAAATGGCAGTAGAGTGTATCAGCACTAGATTCTCTGCCTACTTCTTATAAATCTTACTACTTACTTTGTAGGCTTGACATATACGATGGTTGTAGGCTCAACATATACTTCAAGGAAATAACTGTTTAATATTTTCTTTACCTCGTTTTGAACAAATACAAAACGCGGCGTTTAGTTCCGTAAAGTTAGGAACCGAGTGTTTCTACACTACGTAACTTCCCCCTGGCCTATCTTGCTATACACGTGGGGTACAGCGTGAAGCTATAAAATGCGTGCTAGATAAAATAAACACTTGGTCACCTTATCGCGACATCGCGTGACTTTAATAAACACACAATGAAATAATTATAGCAGTGGCTGACGTTTGAAGGTCGACCGTTTAAGGTATGGTTTAGTTTGGGTGGGGCTCGAAGTGTTATAGTTTTAGGCTTTTTACTTCTACAGCCGCAAGTGACAACCTTATTTGAATACAATTTTATGTAGTAATCGGTCTGTCTGTCTCTACAAAGTTTTAATAGTGGTCTGCGAATGAGTTACGTGGTCAAGTGTGTGGTGGTTATTGTATACCTTCTTTTCAATTTAGGTACATAAAAGTTACTACGTCGATTGTGTGAACTTCAGAATGCTGTTTTCCCTCTTTACGTTAGGATTTCGGGAAATCCTTATTGCTCCCCTAGACTCCCCAAGAACCCAACATGCAAAATTCTTGCGTTCTTCGCCGTGTATTCACTATAAATGCTGTGCGTTGACTCTCGATCAATCTGTAACGGAAGAATTTTATTAAATTGATACAAATGAGACTATAATTTAGGCAAGAAATAGACACCGGCATTGAAGCTCGCCACTCATCTCGTTTCGTGTCTCGAATATTGGGCAAAAATGGAGAAAAACGTGTCATAACACTAATTTCTCTCTACCTACTATGCTATATGTGTGGTAAAACGTGAAGCTAAATATTTTACTATGTTAACTTGTTAAAGAAGAGTCTTTAGCAGCAAAGCAGAGGCTTTCTTACATTAAAAAGAGTCCGAGTCTGAAGAAATTACTCTCCAAGAAATAGTTAAATAACAATACACAATCGTATAATTATCACATTCATAAAATGCTTATTTAACTATAGCGTTGTAGGCGAGGCCAGTGGAAGTTTTAAAGGTCAAGTTTATTAGACACTCAGGTGGAAGAGGCTGAATGGATTTAATTAAGAGCTATTGCGGATTTCAACTTTGTACTACTTAATTGTGGTTTGTGTCTGTCGCTTAATGAAACGTTAGATGTAAAAGGAAATTTTAAAGGTAAGTGGGCTTTGCTTAATATTTTTTTTTGTGAGAGCGTAACTGTAAATGGACTATAAATGGGAATAGACTGTAAATGGGACAGTTGTGAGTTTAATTTTCACTCCAAGGAATGTGTTATTTTCGTGTCTCTGCGGCTTGAGTTCGAAAAGAAAATAGAAAATAAATCCTGATCGAAAAGAAAAATAGAGAAAAAATAATAAAAATCTTATATTTTTAAAAAAAAAAGGGCCGATGAAAAAACAATCTATAAAATATTTTGCGGGGAAGTTTTTGGGGATAGAATGTCCTAACATTAGGGTCCCTTGACCTACCCTCGTATATGTTAGTAAACTTATAATATTACATATTTAGATCTATGAGCGTAACAGCATACAGCTAAATATATAAGCTTATTAATTTGTTTAAAAAAATCTACAGTGTTGGCAGACGTCGGCATCTTATTTTGATACCATTTTTGCAATATCCAAAAATATATATTTCTACAAATAATCATATACCTCTTAACGAGAAAAGTTTTACTTAAAAAAATATGAAAATTCAGGAGAGAGACTGTAATATAATCCTTATTAAAATCCTATAATCAAGAAATTTAGATCACAATATAATATCCCGTCTTTGAACTTTGCTAAATGGCACTAAAATTCAGAGGTTACGATATTATTGAGAGCTCTAAATGTGTATGAAACGACTTAAGTCGTTAGAATTTGAAGACTATTTTTATCTATCCTACAAATATATCATTGATTTGGAGATTTAGGTTAGATTGTGGTACTTAGATGTCTTTGATGTCAGATTTAGTATCAGCTTAATATTCATATTCGTATGTATATTAATGAGGTTAGAGTACCAACAGAAGGAATTATTTTTATCCATCTTCTTGCTTTGGTGACAAAAACATTCAGGAAATGCGGTGTGACGAACAGACCGAGTGTCTTAACAGCTTCATGCTGTATCCCGCACAAGTAAGGTACTCAGAGGGAACCTAGGAATTAGAAAAGACACTTCCCTTTTCCCACTTTTCGCCGAATTATCGTAGCATTACATGATGAGTGGCGGAACTTAAGGCAGCGCAGCTTTATATCATAACCAAAACTCAACGCAGCTTTGTCTCATTACCAACGCATAGCAATTGAAAATATTGAATATTTCATTCCGACCGAGCCTAGCACACGACCGTTTCGTTTATAAATTTACTAAATTAATTTAAAGATTTATTATGGTTAAAATTTCTTATTATAAGTGGTAAATAGTTATGTTTTTTAACTTTCCGTTGTATATAAGAACTGGAACTTAACGTATCTTATCAAAGTAGAAGAATTAATATAAATCCGTACCCCAGGTGGGAGGGGATCAGACTCACAACTTTTGCCCATAGAGTCAGACGCTGACAGTTACTCCGTGAGAGGTTTGTCATATATAAAATGAGAAATACGCTAGATAAATTATAAAACGGAAGAGCCGCCTAAGAAGGAAAGATCTAAAATAAGATCCTCATTAAATTGTATAATCCTCACCAAAACCTCTGAATTACGTGAAAATTAAATTTTACTAGACCTTGCGCTAAATACACATTTAAGTGTACAGATAGTAATAAAAATGCAAAGTATAACCACGTAGCGCTGGCAGGATTACCTGATTAGGTTCAGGAATTATGAAAACCTGACTTAAATACCAGGTCATGTTGGTATTACTGCGGTGAAATGGAAATTATGTTCCTTTGAAATTGTTTATAGGATGTTGTACGATAGCTTTGGGTTCGAGTCCCGTTCGAGGGAATGCATTATTTTTCAATTTCTCGCTGTAGGTAACAAAACAAACGCGGCTGAGTTCTGCCAATCAATCATGCATTATGCATCTATCCAAAATTCGGCTAAAAGTGGGGTTCCTACCGAAGTGGCTATCCTGCTATATGGGGGGCATACATAAATTTATTACCCACACATAAAGTAGGGGAGCAAGCAATCGTGTCTCTCTTTTTCGCGATTGCGTAGTTTACGGAAATGTAAATGAATAATGTTTTTATAATAGATTATAAAAAAATGCAGATTTCTTCTATGAAAAAGCGAAAAATATAATATATGAAAGTCATACATTTCGTCAATTTTAATAAACTAATACCCTATCAAGATCGATCAAAGTTAACTAGCCCTGAATGTAATAGAATAATGCCGTCTACTTTGTCCGTCAGTTAGCGAGTTATCGATACAATGCAATACACTGTGCACTGTATTCTGTGCAGTTCTGCACCCGATGCTGCGTAACGAGTAAACTTCCTGTGGAAGTCCGCTTGATTGGATTCATGCTATTTTAATTCTGTGTCAAGTAAGATATTTCATTTTAAAGTTATACGTGAATTTTTATTAAGTAGTTTATCATTTGAGCCGTTGTTATTAACGCGATGGTTGTGGATTCTATTCCCAGTCTGGTGAATGAATTATTTATTAGTTTCAATTTCCTCGCTCTGGTAACGAGGCAAAGCGTGTCGTTGAGTCCCGTCAACATGCATTGCCTCGATAATTCGACAGAATGTGGGGAATGAAATGTGAGCGTGAGGTTCCCAGGTTAAAGGTTAAAGGTTCCCGCTGCGTGCGTGAAATAAAAAAAATACGTCTTGGTTTATAATTTTACAGGTAAACGAGAATAATTTGAAATACTGAATCCAATGATAAATATTTAAAGTGCGAAATAATTATGTAAGTATGCTAAATGTATGATAAATTTATTGCTCAAACTATTATTTTAATTTGAATTTGATTATTGAAATACAATAACAATATTAAATAATATTATTTTTGTATTTGTGACATAAGAGCTTTAGGTGTCGATCGTTCATTTTAATAATCTGGATTTTAGTCGAGTTGCTAATGTTCACTTACTGAATTATAACCCAATTTTTTCAATTAAATACCACTTAAAGTGAAGAAAAAACTACTAGCTTTTCATCATATTCCATTAAAATCCAATACATTCATAACCACGAAAAGAATGATAATCAATCAATAGAGCTGAAAAAGTAGTTGATGGCGCTTATCTCAGGAACTACTGGTTCCAATTAAATAAATCTTTTAATATTGTCTTTTAATATTGAGTTGTCAATTTAATGAAGAATTAGGCTGTGGTCGTTAATCGCGTCGACGTAAACCGTAAACAATAGTTGGGGTCAGAATTACGTTTCGTACAGTGAAAAGATATGTAAGCAAGGAATTCCAATACGGATTCGAAGCCGTAGGTAGGTAGCTACCTACCTAAAAATATACGGCTAAATGTTGTAACACTTAACGCATTTCGCTTTCTATTGTTTTAATCCCGCTGTTAAAGCGTTTCGTTTGAACTAACAGGTAACAGGTCAAGCCAAGTTTTATCGCAGCTCGTGCACTCACGACTGGTTAACGATTCCAAAATGCTTAGAGTAACCTGAGATTTAAGTGTTTGTTTCCGTTGCGTGCTTTTATTTAACTTTGCTTCAATCTGAATACATTTTTGTGGCGCCACTGTCGTTGGACGGTGAGATGTTTTCGTGTCTTAGATAATGTTTATTTCTATCCGAACTAGTTTTTTTTATTGCGTGTAATATTTTTCATGCTTTTTTAAATATTTTTTTTAAATAAATATATTGCCAAGAGTCTCCATTTTCTGTGTTTTTAGATATTTTTTTCATGATTATTGGATTGTTTTTGTTTCTCAACTGTAACGCAACAGAAATGGCTTGTTTTATTATATAAGTATTCAATTTTAGAAGATGTTTGTGAGTTCAATTGCCAGTGGGGAAATTAGGCGTAGAGGGAATGGAGTGTCTTAACACTATGTTTGATGTGCCTACTTTGTTATATACGGAATACAGCGTGAAGACAATGAAAAATATTTTAATGTAAATATGAATTTGAACCCACTCTGAACTCGCTCTAGTTAGTCGTATAAAGAACGCATCTCGTACGTACAGTAATGAGCAAACTTCCCATACAACTTAACCCGATTGGTCTTGAATTATTTTAATCCTTAGCTGAACTTAATTCCAAGTTTGCCCAAGTTGTGAGAATTTATCGAACTCCGGGGGCAAGTAAGGCAGTCTTTTTCTAATTAAAACGGATACGTAATTTCCGGTACCAATTTTTATAATTGAATGATAATTTTTGCGAATTTTCTTTTCGCCTTGTCGGTCGCTATTTCGAGGTGCGCCAATTTTTGTGTCAAGAACAGCTAAATAATATTTAAATAAACCGTTGATGCTTTTTTTAATCTTCAGGTTTTTCTGAAAGTTTTAAAATTGGATTAATGAATTGAATATTGCGAAACCGTTTCTTTTAAGTGCTTCCTTACACTCTTTAACTTACCTACATACCAAATTTCATACATATAATGTCTTAAGTAACTATACCTAGAAAATACTTCACAACATTTCAGGGGGCCAGTTGTAACGCAGGGAGAAACGTAACGGTTGAGGATTCGATTCCCACTTGAGCAAGTGAAATATTTAATATTTCTAACATCATCATTTCGTCCTTTTTGCAAAGAGGCAAAGCAACACGGCTTTGAGTTCCGTCGCTCAACTCGCAACGCCTCCGGAACTCGATGGAAAGTGGGAAACGAATGTGTCTTAATGGGAACGGAGTGTCCTAATATTTGGTTCAGTGGTTCCTCTACCTACCCTCCAATGTGCAGGATACAGCGTAAAGCTAAAAAAGAAATTAAGAAAATGCAATATGAAAAAGATGCAAAAATCGCTTACTTTAATCCTAAGAAACCGGCTTAGTTTAAGCAGGACTTAAGTGTATAAGATAAAACCGTAATTTTTATTTAAGATAAAAACGTAATTAACATATTACACCTCGCGACTTGGCTTTTTCTTGACGTTTGCCGTTCTACTTTTTTTGTATTACTCGATATTTTTTTTTTGCTTACAGTTAAGATGAAATATATTTATATGTTTTGCAATACGCTATGTCTCTAAAATTCAGCGCAAAATGGGGATAATGTCTTAATGGACACAGAGAGTTTTAACAATAGGCTCCCAGGTTTTCTCTGCCGTTGCCCGTACCGTACCCCGCTATATGCGGGATAGAGCGTGAATCTCTTACAGTAATTATCTTAAAACATAAACACTTTAAAGTTGAGCGACAAGTATATGTATGTAGGTAAAGGATCTTAGCAGTTTTATTATCACCGTTAGTAACCTAGGTGTTTAGACTTTAACAAAATGTAGTTAGCTTTCCTGGATATATTGTCCCATTTATTTAAATTAAGTATCTGCCTACGTTATTGTCTAGATTTGTATCTAATTTGGTCGCTAAATTACTATATGTTCTACATCGGTTTAACTTTTGTAATACATTTGTTATTGTATATGTGTATAGCTTTCCTCTTCTAAATCGAGTTCAAAACAATCTGTTTGACATGTGATACTGATAATTGAATAATATTTGAATATCTTGAATTATAAGGGCTTCCAAGCCTATGACGTGTGCCAAAGTTCATAAATGTATATATATCTATTTTTCCACTCATATCTCGGAAACTAAAAGTCCTGATGTTAAGAAATTTTGTTCCCCACTTCGCGCCGAATTTTCAAATTAAACACACTATGGGCATTAAACCCTCAATCGTCGTCAAACCCTCAATTTTACAGTCACACGCTGTGGCCACTTTAGCACGACGGCTTGGTTTCTGAAGCAAGAAACCCTTAAAACAACGATGAAGTCCCATAAATACATTTACTTTATAAGTGATCTATATTTAACCGTTTTCGTCAGTTCCAAAGACATTATAAGGAGATTAATTACTGTCGTCGTAGCTGCGTAGCCACGTAGCTATGTATCCAATTAGGGATGAACCTAAAATTGGATTATCATTATGTTTGGATTACCATTATATTACTAAATTATTAATCTAGTTTAAAGGAATGGCTGAAGTAAACGATGTTTTTATATGCTCGTAGGTACCTACGTACATTTAAAGACGCACGTTTGTGCCCCTGCGCCATATATATTATTACAAGCGTGCGACTGTAAATACGACTGGTAACAAGGTAAAAGTGCGGCGCTTAGTTCCTCCGCTCAACGTGCAATATTTTAATTGTATTAAATCTGATAATCCATTTTACGTTTTAATATCCACTCAAGTGTTTTTACAGACAGGTATGGATAGGTTTTTCTTTGTATAGCACCTAACACCTTAAACTAGAATTTATCCATTATCTACAATTATACCTACATCATAATCGTACCCTCGGGCGCTATTCGACTTAAACTTACCCTTGCTTCATCAAACTGAAAGGTAAAATAATTATGTTAATAAGAAAATGTCATTTTAACTTTAATGGGTTTCGTGTCTCTTTTTGATAAAAGGAAGTAGTGATTTTTCACTATTTAAATATTGAAACTACTCAGAGTAAACGAACTAGTAAAATATAATTATATATAGGCCGTGTGTTCGACTTACACACGGAAATATAAAATCGAGAAAGACCTATGTTAATCCTAGTTAATCTAAAGCCCGCGTTTATAAATCACTCTCAACTCTGAGATGCAGTTTTCGCTCATGATCTTATGATTGCTCTTAAGATCGATCTCAGAGTTGAGAGTGATTTAAAAGTAGAGGCCAAAATATGTATACATTGAAACAACCCCCAAGAGTAGCTTTAAACTTAGAATATAACTGAATAGTAAATATGAAATCCGATTATATCAAACCGACTTTGTAGTGTAGTAAAATATGTATATCGAGACTTACCTTAACGAGTATCCGAGCTATTACTTAACTCACGTACATACATATATTATGCATATTGTACGTAAAATTAAATATAGTAATTGCAATTTTTTACCCATTATTTGAAATAATGAGTGGGCTTCCCTGCTTCGTCATACGCTAGAGTAATTTGTTATGATTTTTTTTAGTTTTATTAGTAAAATTTATCTAGATTTGGTTAAGTGCTTGATGATTTTTTATTTATTATTTTTATTGGTTTTTTGCTTCACGCTCTATCCCGCATATAGCAGGATAAGCAAGTAGTGTTAAATTATTCCATTCCCAATCTTTCGTCTTTTCATTTTCGAGACATTGCGTGTCGAGTCATTGATCTCGCAATTAATATAATAATAATTCAAAACGGCTGTCTTTTATAAATAAGATTATACAGCTTGCCCTGGGCAGAGGTCAAAGGCTATGAACACGTCAGTGTGGCGAAACCCGTAGCTATTCCAAATAATTCAACAAAGGGAAATGATTGGAGCTAGATTATATTCGCCGTTTGTATAATACTATCATTTTATTACTAGAATGTATGTATCGTTGACTGACGATATCTGCCCAATATTGTTATATAATTATATACTGCAAGGTAAGTAAGTCGTTTTGTTAAATAATTAACGATTGATCGTTAAATTACTTTAAATTGAAGTAAGTAAAGAGCCGTCGTGACGTAGTGGACTGGGACTGTAAACGCGACGGTTACGAGTTCGTGTCCCGCTCGAAATAATTATTATATTTAATTTATTTTGTAATTAATTTAGTGTATCTCCGTTCTGGTAGACGAAGTACGGTTTGAGGTCTCAGTTAGCACGCAGTCACTCCAAAATTTGGCGGGAATTGGCAAAGTGTATAAACACTAGGTTCCCTCTGCGTACCTATTCCTATTTAATACTTTATTATTTGTTGCATTTACGCACAAAAAGAATTTGTATATTTTTTTTTACTCTGTAAAATATATAATATTAGACTTACCTAACTATTCAGCTATTTCTATTTACTTAGTCTCATCTGGCTAGTATATTAATAATAATACGTCTAGCTAACTTAATTTTCTTAAGTATTGTTCTCATGCAACGACACCAAGGGGACGCCTAGCAACGCTTCCCTATTTTATTTTGTACCCCTATTTAGTACAAAACGTTAAGGGTAATTTAAGATATACGGTTATCACCTTACAGCCTGTAGGAACTTACAGCCAGCCCGCCATTCTTGCAAGAGCCCTTTGTCTTAACACTAGCATGTTATAACATTGTTACTTTGTATTGTTCTGCTTAATAAAACGATTTGATGGGATTTTTCATGTTTATAGCGGTTGAGTGGGGTTGAAATACGTTCATATATAGTCACATGAGATGACTTGATGAATTACTAGTAATTTGTTCGTAATATGTACAATATCTGGAGGAGTAGGGAATAGAGCGTGATGTTGATGATGAATCTTATTGATCTTAAATAAGTAGGGCTAGTTACTTAAAACAACTATCTTTGTCTATTATCTGAAAATTATATTAATGTTATATTTTGTATGAAACACTGTCGCTTAATATATTTAAAAAAAAATCAGCTTTACGCTGTATGCCGCATATTTAAATTTCTTAGCTCTATAGCAGAGCTAATAAATTTAAATATAAATACTTCAATTCTTCGAGTGGGAATCGAACCACTAGTCGGTTTGCAGTCACACTTTGCGCAAACATATAATAAAGACAAAAATTAAATATTGCCTCTTTAGACGACGTGCTAAAAAAACAGTATATTAATATGAAATATAAATAATATGACAGATTAACAGTGTAACAGTCATCCAAAAGGACGACATGTAAGAATTTGTATAAAAAGTGCACCCCAGCGCAATCACCAATAAATAGCCAACGTTAGCTATAATATGTATCTTATAAGGAGATTCGTGGCGATATATTTAGAAATTTTAATGTTATGTATTAATATAAGTAGTAAGTACCTAACAAGTAAAATAGAATACTTGTTAGGTACTTCTTATAATAAGAAAATGATATATAATAATAAGATAAAAAGGGTACGGTACTGTACCAAGTGTGTAGTAATAATGGCAGAAAAGCGAGAATAGTAATTATTCAACGATACGTCACTCGCCATAGTTCGTCGATTTTATATTTATTTTTCATTTCGACTATACTAGTAAGTCGCCTGGGTCTCTCTGTGTATTTTTTATGATTGTCATATTTTAGTGACGACTAAAGGAACGGATCGATTGACGTAAGAATAATTAATATCGGTCAACCAGTTTGGTCTTTGGTGAACTGCTGGGTCATGTGGAGACAAACATACACACATACTTTATAGACTGATAAATACATTACCCTAATTTGCATTGCACAGTCAGATAAAAGCAATATCGGAAATAACATCATTTATAACATTGTCTTTAATGCTATTAAGTAGGAGTGGATTTGATTTGAACTTCATTCAATTAATTATAGACTCATTCAATATGACTAGAGAACGAATTCATGCGTATAATACATGTTGCCATAGTGTATGTCACTGTAACGTCAAACGACAAACAAAACTTGCAAGTTATTCAGTTTAGTAAGTACGTATATAATAAATAACTTACGGTAGGCATTCTTATAAATAATTTGAACATTTTGTCACAGGAGAAAAATGTTTGTTATTTTTACTATGTTGAATTAATTATTTATATACAATTTTCTAATTATTTCCCCCTAGAGCTGTCAATTCCATGTGTAGGGTCGCAGATTGGAACGCAATCGAAAAGCTTTTCTCCGGTAGTTACTGTATGAGAATATACAATGTAACATTGCGTTAATTATTGTTGAGTCGAAGTTCATATCCGGATAATTAGGAATATGAAAATAAATTACTGAAAATTTACTATAGATATGTAGGGTGCAATGGCACATACGTTTAAATGTAAACGCGAATATTGTGGGATCAATTCCACTTTGGGGAATGAATTATTTAATATTATAATTTCCTCGTGATAACAAGACAACAGCATTAAGTTCTGCTACTCAACACGTAAAATATTCAAAATTCGGTAGAAAGTGCGTTTCTCTCTGCCTACCGTACTAAATGCGGAATACAGCGTGGAGCTAAATAAATCCTATGATTTAACTACGTATATTTTTCTCTTATCAACCACTCGATAGCCTAAAAAGAACTCAATTACTTTGTATTATTTAATCAAGATTTTAAAAAACCCTCAAATATTGCTAAAAACGTTGAGACTAATCCTCCGTAGGGCAATATTCACGAAACAAGCTTCTGTTTCGCATTTAGAAGAATATTATTATAAATATGAAACGAAGCCAAGCGTGAATTGAAATAGTACATAACGGGTTGCGGCGACGGTTGATCTGTTTAATTAATTAATTTAGTAGAAGAAGCAGAAGCTACTTGTAAGTAGCTTAAGTGAAAATACAATAATAGTGGTATCAAGGTGGTTTGATGATGGAGGCACTCATGTTGTCAATTTAAAGTACAAAAGTGTTAATAGGATATTTTACTTATGATACCTCTAATTGTTATATTTTAAAGGTGTCTTTTTTGTTTGTTTAGTCGTAGTCTACGTAATTAAAAATATTAGGAATTATTTTATTTATTAACGGAACTCTAAAAATTAAAAAACCTTTCAAGGGAATATAAAATTTTTCATCACAATAAATATACTCTAGCGTCTAGTTTGTGTGACAAATTAGGCTTTTGTTTCTTTATATTGTTTGAAGTTATTTCATTCATAGCGATATTTAAATAAAGTGACTACCTATTGATGATTAAAATTATAATAATATTGAACGTTTTCCACAAGGCGCGGGTTCAAGTCCCGTTACATAAAATATTTTATATTTTTTATACATTTATACAATTTTTTATATATTCTAATTATTGCTGTTGAAATTTCAATTTAACATTATTTCTGTTTATATCTCCCTAGCGTTGTAGGCTCATAAGCCCACAACGTTTGGTTAAAAATCTTTAATCAAATTTTCCGGGAGATAGAAAAGGACAATAAAATAAAATCCGTACAAAATTTTTCCTTATTTTTTCGAAGCGACAGCGAGGGATCCAAATATTAAGACACTCCGTTCCCCACGCACCGTCCAACTTTTGAGACATTTTGTGTGTCGAGTAACTAAACCAGATTTATTGGATAAAATTATACATTTGAAGCGAGTAATAGTAATTTATATGTAATATAAATTAAAGTAAAATAATATATAATATGGTTGAAGCTCCTCATTCATTTCAATGTAAATATTTAACAGAGGTGGATTGTTAGGAACATTATATTAATTAAGCACAAAATCTGTATCTATGTAATTATAAGGATTATACGTTATTATATTTGCAAAAGACCCCACCTTTTGTTCTAGTTGTCAGTTGTTTTAACTACTAAAATATATGTAGGTCGTAGGTTTAGTATCTAAGAAACTTATAGTGTACCCATATATTTATCTGGTCTATCAATATTAATCTAAAATTTAATTAATTCTCCTTTACTCCGGACACTGCATCCATATAATTCCGTTCTGTTAAATCATTCAGAACTACTACTACTTTTGTATGCTATTGCATACAAGTAGTGGACATATCGCTGTTCTTAGTACAAATGCTGGAAATGTGTGTGGTTCAAGCTCTGTTTTTATATTACCTAGTATATTATTTATTATAACTTTCCCCGAAAAATTGCTTAAATCGACAATTATTCTATATATATAATATATAAAAGGAGATGTTCCCTCTGCCTGAGATAAGAAGCACGCACGGCCGTAACCACTGATGGCAGAAACGTGAAATTTGGACAGATCTATTTTTTTAGTAAGAAGAGATTTTGACAATTTTAATCCTAAAGGGATGAAATAGGTGTTGAAAACAATTTTTAAATCGATTTTTATAAAATTTCAATTCCGACTCATAAAAATATTTAATTGAACACGCGTTTCACGATTCTTTAGAATTCACACCTTAAATATTTTCATAAAATTAAATCAGCTTCACGCTGTATCCCGCACACAGCAGGGAGGCAGAGGTAAACTAGTGTTAAAACACTCCGTTCCCCACACACGAGAGCGAAGATATAAAAAAATAATTTTGAATAAATATTTAATCTCGTCTAGGGGGGATCGAACCCACAATCAATCGGTTTTACCGTCACACTTTGTGCCCCTGCGCCACGACTGGCCTCATACAATTGCGTAAATATATTTAATAAATATTCGTATGATTCAAGCGAACGAAGTCTCCAGAGTCTGCTAGTAGCATATACTCTTAGTAAAACGAAATAAAAATACTCTCCACTCTCCATCACCTGTTTTTATTTTTTGGTTGGGAACCATCGCCTTTCTTAGGGATTGAGAGACTATAAACATGATAATACTACAGTTCGCTCAGGAGCACATCAGCAAAGGACTAAAGAACAGATTAAATTCGGCCCGCTCCCTTTGTGGATGTCCAAAGAAGACAGAGATCGCCCAACAGCTTTTAGGCTGACGAGATGGCCGGCGGCGGTGGTGTTTCTCGGTTATCCATAGTCGAGTTCGAGGCAAAGAGAGTGCCCAGAAGACTGGCTTTCTCTTTTATCGTATAGACTCTTCGTGCGTAAGCGATAATGTAAGCGAGGTCTGGCCTAAGTAGTTGAGTACAGTTTTACCGCTACCTCGGACAATGCACGAACCTGACGTGAAGCTGAAAAGAAGGTTTTTCATTGGTCTTTTAATAAAAGACATACAAAAAAATACCATGTTCACAGTTCTAATACTCAACGAAAACGAAAAAGCTCTAAATAGAGGCGCAAAGACGCAAATGGCCTACAATTTTAAGTTCGTCTAGACTTTAGAGTCTAAGAATTTCCATCTTTCTTTTGTTAGTGGAGCGTCTAACTGTGCTATTTTAGTACTGTGGCATTGTTGTTTTACGTATTAATTTATATATAAAACGTTAGGCAGAGGCAACCTAGTTTAAAGTCACACCGTTCAATACGCACTAATCAATTTTTGACACATTGCAGGTTACTTGTTACTGGAGCGACGAAATAAAAACAATTCATTCTCCCGAAGGGGAGGCGGCGACGCTGTGTCGCTGCGCCACAACGACTTCTTTGTACTGTACATTTTTATATGGATTTTTTATGATAATCGTTAAGTAATATTTAGTTTAATTATATACAATAGACATACGGCAAATATTAATCTCTTTGTTAGTGTTAAGACACTCCATTCCCCACTCTCCAATTTCTGGAGGCGTTACGTGTTGATTGGGGGAATTCAACGCCACTTTGTGACCATGCGCCTCGACTGGTTTCAATAAATTCTGTAAATAAAATATTGGACCCATAAACATTACAACTGTCATGGCGCATGATGTGAGACCGTCTTGGCGCACTAGTACAGCGTCTGCGTGTAAACGTTTGTAGATGAAACTATTCCCACTCGGCTGAATGAATAATAATATCCTCGTTCTCAAGCTCAAGCTCAAGATCAGAGAGTGTGGCGTTGAGTTTCGCCATTCAACTCGGAATGTCGGCGAAAAGTAGTGATGTGCCTTAACACTATATCCCTACCTACCTTCCTACTTTGCTATTAGGTTTAAGCTAAAAATAATAATAACTAGTACTTTCCAGAATATGCACTTGTATTCCAGTAACAGTATAAATATTAAGAATTTCTTAATATTACACCGTTCACCGTTCCCATAATATTTACACGAAGTTTCTGTAAAAGCTCGACTTACTTAAAACAAAAACTTTGCACTTTCAATACAAACCCGATTGTTGAGTCTAAAGATCGATATATATAGAAGTTTTCCTAACTCAAAATGTTTTGAAACTCAAATTGTAATCAGTTACAACTATAATATTAAACACGCGTTATTTAATATAATCCCTCTTAGTTTATTATTTTAACTAAACGATAAGCTAAGTAGGTACATTTTTTATGATTTTTTTATTTTTTATGCTATTATAACGGAAAAACTGGAAAGATTAGACATTTTTAACACTTGGATATTGGGGTGTGGAGTGAACTCTGGGGCTTTCTCGATTCAGTAAAGTCCCGGCACTAAGTTACGCCGTTTTTCAATTTCCAATATGGAATGGAAAATCCAAGATATTTTATAAGGCTCGCTGAAGCTGTCGTTGTACAATAGGACACTGTGGAACTGTAATCGCAATGGTCCTGGATTCAATCCCCACTTAGGGGATTATGTTTAACGGCACGGCGTATGTAGAAAATTGGGCGGTGCGCGGGAAACAGAGTGTTTTAATATTAAATGAGATTAGATACAGTATAATGCTGAAATAATGTGGAATTTCTCGATGCTATAAAAAAATAAGGCAATGTCTCTTAAGCACAACTGAACATAAATTAATATTTAAACGTGCATTAGATAATAAAGACGTCTTAGAGTGTTAGGAGAAAAATATTCACGGATCAGTCCTTTAGTTTATTATAACAGAATTTCTATTAAACGCCCCTCTGTCGAATATAAATTTATTAAGGGTCATTGATTTGATCAGTCCAATTGAGTTGTAGTGAGAGCATACAAATACTTTACTGTAGTCTAAATATAGTCAGGGCGTGGCTATATATGCAACTTTAACGGGAATGGATGAAAATAACTTATATTGAATATATAGCGCAGCGGCACTAAGTCTAGCTATAAGCGCGATTGTTGTTGGTTCGATTCACACCCACTATCCACCGAATTCTAGAGGCATTCTGTCGCGAACCGCAAAGTAGCGTTTTGCTTACCAGCGCGAGAAAACGAAAATATTAAATATTTTATATCCTTGAGAGGGAGTCCACAGGCGCCTAGATTACAGTCGCACGTTTGTGCCTCTGCGCACACGAGGAGTGCAACGTGAAACTAAAAATAATAAACGTTTGTGTTTAGTAAGCTAATATCTTTACGGACCTCTTACTGTTAATTATATTTTCAAAGTGCATTAAATTTTATATAGCATCAAAACTGTATACAAGTCCTTTTATAATAACAGCACAGTACAGTAATATTAACAACTTTCCTCGTGACAGTCCTTTCAGCTGCTTAAACTTTAAGCTTGTTAGCGCGGAGTTGTATTCAAACATACGTAGGTACATGTGTGCGTATATGACATTTAATGTTATGGAGGATGTAGCGGGTTCTAATTTGGTAATGTATATGTTATAGATATTTATGTTGATATTTTTTTATATTTTATACAAGAAATGGATTCCAAATTATAAACCGTAAAAGCACAGGAAAAATAGTGTAAATACAAAAAACAATTCATTGCATGAATCGTAATTTAAATTTTCAACTAAAATGAAGTTAATGAAGTAAACTGGAGCAGTATGTATGTCGTCAGTACGTCATTGTTGTCAAGTCGTGAAATATTAATAACTAATGAAAAAATATATTAACGAGGAACTCCACGAGACGCCCGCCATTTATGTAATACGCTGTCCTGTTATATAATGGAAACAGAAAATAAATTCGGGAATGAACGATACGAACAAATCAGAATGTAAATATAATTGCTATAGCGAACTCATCTCGAGGCGATTCCTTTCATTGGACTCAATAGAAATTATCCAAATAATAAAATACTTTATATTTTATACTTGGAATTTCAGCACATACATATAGAAGGTTTTTGTTTTGTTAGAAGGGCTATGATAAGGGAGATAAGAGATTCGATGCTTTTTATGTGTCAGCTTCATTTGCAGGACAAATGAAATAAGATAATCCATTCCCCATTTAGAACACTTCCGGTCCTCACTTTTTGCCAAATCCCAGAGTACTTAACGGAACTTAATCACTTGCTTTGCATCGTTACCAGAGCGACATGTATTTTATTACATGTATAGATTAGCGCCTGCGCGATAAACTAAATATTCATACAAACAAAATAAAATATTGCGAGTATATGCAGTTTACTCATACATTTGTATTTTTCTTTTTCAGGTATGATTTATTGGTATTTCGTGAGTTTGTAAAATTATTGTTGTCGGCAAGTATATATAACACGTTTTTTTTATTATTATGTAAATAGACAAATCTGAACAGAACAGGTTCCCTTTGCTTACCTGCTGTCTACGGAATACAGTGTGAAGCTGACGAGAGATGTAGCAACTGTACTGTAAGCAAAAGTAAATAATATCATGAACATACCTTTTTTAGAAATGTTACGAGAAAAACTTATCGTATATATGGTAAAGCTAATCTTGTCCAAACGAAAGTTTTATGTATGGAGTTTTTTTTAGTAACTGTGTAATAAATCTCGTAAAGTCAAGAGTAATGCCAAAATATGGTATTTTGTCGTAGACATGGAAATACTGCCACAACTGTGCCTGCTCGTCGACTTTAATCAAACCCACATCAGATGTCTGTGTACGTAAACAAACTAGCTTTTTTATTTCATGTACATACATATATTTTATTGAGAAATGCGTGCAAAGTACGAAGCTCGATAGACGACAATTTTTTTAATAGTGCCTGACTATTGGCCGCCTATAATAGTGGCTGAATATTTTTAACATTTTTCAAGTGTTGTTTCCACACTTCAGAAAGAAAAAATATTATTTAAATCTATAAATATTTGAGCATAGCGGTATTTGAATCCACGTATTTTGGTCACCGTGTACGAATCTAAATAAGTGGCCGACAGCGACTTTGCGGGGTAGTCGGGACCGAGGGTACCTAGTGTTAAGATACTTCCGGTCTCCTCTTTCCGCTGATTTCAGGAGGCACTATGCATACCGCGCGTGCTCAACGCCGCGCTCTTTACTAGGACGAAAAAATGGAAATATTAAATATTTTACTTCTCAATTAGGAATCGAACCCAGAATCTGTCGCGTTTGCCACGACTGACCCATGTTACATTGCATTGCGTCGGATATGGTAATACATGACGATTTCCGTTTTTAATAGTTGAATGTTTCATAAAATAGTGATTTACACGTACATTTGGAACGAAACATAAAAAAATATACGAAATAAATTTACAACATACAATCAAAATAGTATCATGTAGCCACGTGACGTCATGTTGTAGATTTTCACGGACAACTGAAATGTTGGCAAGCATCATAAAAAATATTAAATTGTATGATTTTTTGCCAATTTTTATTCAAAATTGTGAAAATAACAAAATATTGGTTCTAGGCTCGAGGGTTTCTAATACATAAGTTACTTAATAACTTTAGATTGTTTTAAGCAACGTCTATCTGCCAAATCGGCGGATGCTGATTCTATTTCAGAAGCTGATAAAAAGGCGTGTCAACGTTATTTTCTCTCTGTCTACCTTGCTAAATGTGAGATATTATGTGAAAGAAAATAAAAATGAAGAAATTATTATTCAGCTCATTAACTTTTTTTTACCTGCAAGATCAAAGACAAAAAAGTTTCTCCAAAAATTTCCAACAGTTTATTATCATTCCGTTATTCAAAGCATTCTTAATTTATAAAGAAAAATGTCACTTTGTAATAACTAATGGGAAATATATTAGGCTTATATTAAAATTTTTCTCGTTTTAAGGCTGTTGAGAGTACTTAAGAAAATTGGCTCATATCTGTAGAATATTTAAATAGGGGCTTTTTAGATGAATATCGTCTAGACCAATGCATTAAAGACTTTCAACCGCGATAATTATTTTATTTATATTGTTTGTATTTGCTATTGTATAGTTATATAATAGTGGCGCAGCAGCGTAGTGTCTGGTTCGATTACCACTGGGGGGAATTAATTGCTTTATTTTTTTCGCTCTGGTAACGGAGTTCCACCACTTAACTAGAAATGTCTCGAAAATTAGGCTGAAAGTGAGGAAATGGGTCTTAATACTACATTTCGAGATACAGTGTGAAGATAAAAAAGGCATACGTATAATGTCAAAATTTTACCCATGAGGGCTGTCACTTAAAAATTATAGCATCTTATTAACTTTCTATAATATTATCTATATATTCAGGGTGGAAGTGTCAGCGCTCTTTTTACGGAAACAGCAAATTAATCAAGATACATCAACAGTTTTGACGTAGAATTTTTCTTTATTAGTTATAAAAGGAGATATTCCCACTGACTGAGGTAAACTGAGCCGTAACCGCTGTGCGTTGAAACATAAAATTTGGACAGATGTTTATTTTCATAACGTGGACACCCACTATGAAGGGATTTTGAAAATTTTTTACCTTTTTAAGTATTCCTATACTTCAAGCGACTGAAGCCGCCCACGTCCCCTAGTTTATTATATAAAAATACGCGTCCAATCCTAGTCCAGGCTTTCAGACA
Source organism: Heliconius aoede (assembly GCA_037355905.1). Classification (NCBI taxonomy): domain Eukaryota; kingdom Metazoa; phylum Arthropoda; class Insecta; order Lepidoptera; family Nymphalidae; genus Heliconius; species Heliconius aoede. Next base: position 1,090,603 of record JBAIZZ010000228.1, read on the forward strand.
AAGTTTCAACGCCTTCATATAACGTAAACACCTCACGCGCCGACAATAAATATATATTATAGCCGTTTAAGCTAAAATAACTTTGACACCTTTGCTAATGAAACTAGCTCATTTAGCCGACAGTTATGTGACGACAGTTACCTGTTCAAATCCTATTTGAGGTAATGTTATTATAGGATAGGCCTGTTCGTGGAAAGCACATACACAGGCACAGGCGTGCCTACCTATAGGCGACAGGTTGCGAGTTCGATTCCAAATCAAGAAATGAAATATTTAACTCCGTCACTTAACACGCAATAGCCCCAGAACTGGTGGGAAAAGGGGAAATGGAAGTGTTTTAATAGGAGTGTCTAACCACAATGTTTCCATATTCTCTCTGCCTACGCTGTTATGTGCAGGATACAGCGTAAAATTGAAAAAAAAGTACATAAAGCAAATTATGAAACAAAGAGGGCAATTAACAACCTGCTAATTTATCTAGAACTACTCAGTTTGCCGAAACTCAAAACGATTTTGAGCGAAGTTAAAAAAAAAGCTCATACTAAAGCTCTCTGGCCACATCAAAAGCATTGAAACCAAGTTTCTTGCCGAATAAAATTCTCTACTGAGAACGCTGGCGTCTTTCATGATATTACATTAAATGCCTTACATTTATAATAACTTGACATTTATTTCTTTGTCGTTTTACAAATGGAAAATATTTTAGAAAATATTTATGTATTTAAACGTAGTGGGATTCGAACCCGTATTTTATAAACTGTATTTTATGAAGCACGGATTCTAGTATTGTACTACTATCGCTTTTAAATATCTTTTTAGGATTCCGTACTTTTTAAGGAGAAAAGGAACCCTTATAAAATCACTCTGTTGCTCATCTGCCTGTCTATAAAGACCCTTTATCTCAGGAACGCTTGGAGATATCGAATTAATATTCAAACCATTAACTCAGATTTACGGGCCCATGATTTCATCATCATCATGTCATTTCATTTCATCATGATCATGAAAAAAGACATGGCCGTTTATCTCGCAAAACAGGCGTATTTCGATACTATAGTTCCAAATGAATAGTGGTTTTGATTGCATTTGTAAAGGGAATCAAAACTAATAAGGTACTTCCGATTAACCTAGAATTATGACATTTGACAACTAGCATATAAAGGTAGTTCTAGCTCCGGTATAAATCCGAAAATTATACATTTGTGGTTAAATCATAAAAGAAGAATAGCTTTAAAGGAGGCCAAAATTTAAATTTAGAGCCCTGGTTCAAGTGAGGTGTCAGATGAAAGGGTTAAGCCTAAGCATGAGTTTCCGAAAAAGTTCAAGATCTCCAATTTTGTACGAATCCCTCGGTGGGCGAGCTCAACTCACATTATTATTATTATTTTTATACTACATTATTATTTTTATATTATGTAATTTTGTTTGTTATATTAGAAAAATAAATATATACAATTAAACGATATATTTTTTATAGTAACTAAAGATAAAGCAGTTCTGATTAAAACTTGCTTCTCTAGGTGTAAGCAGGCTTATACTGGACGCCTCACTTTTAAATTAAACTTACTGCAGGTAGCATTACTAGTTGAGGTTAAGCGTTGTTTAGTTTTAGCTTGATAAACATATTTAAGGAAAATTTAATCAGAGAGAGAGAGAGAGAGAGAGAAATTACTATGAGCGTGCCACATTAAACACAGTGTCAATCTCACAAATAAATGCTTTCTTACGCAATTACTACTCTAGACACCATTTCTATATATCCTCTCAATATCCTCGGAACCGTCTCAGTAATTATTAAAAAGCCACTTTATAGTTTTTTCCGCATAGCACCATAATGTCTCGATAATTTGGTGAAAATCCACTTTTCGCCAAATTAATTAATATTAACGGACTGTCTTGACAATGTCTTTATAATAGTATTGTTTACATTTTTTTTAAATATTGTTAAAAAATTTTAAAGCCTATTCGTTAATTTTAAAGTTATATCTTTTGGATCTCGCACAAAATATTAGCCAAACGTAAAAAAGTTCAATCCATTTACGGAAAACAAGGCCTACAGCTTCAAATATTGTATAAGGTTGATTACAATAAATAATTTTGAAAAAATAATTATTTTTTAATCTATATTTTGCCTAATATGGTAATAAGGCGTGATGAATATCATGTAAATGACGGCCTTTGTTTTTTGACGAAAGCGAGAAAATAATTAATTTCCCTGAGTGAGAATCGAATCTACAAACATCGTGTTTACCGTCCAGACGCTATATATACCAGCACATAACGTTTTAATAAACATCAAATATTCGTTGCTATAAGTATTTATATATAAACCCATTTCAATAAATATACAATACGCTTCATTCACTATAGTTTGATCTTGTTTTGATTTTAGAGCAGCGGGGGATCTTGTTATAAAGGAATAATACATACATACGAGTATATGTACTAGCGTTATTACAGCATTTACTTTGTCGACGATGTGTCGTAAAATGACATAAGTTTCGCTATCAAAAAACAACTTTCTCGCCTTATTATTACCCGAGGTTTTATTTGATTTTAATTTTTAAATTTAGAAACGGTAAAATGTAATAACAAGAGTGGGAAACGAACCGAACTGTTCCCATGAACAATTAACGTCAATTCGATAAAACAAAATAATAATTTTTCTGTAAAGGAAACAACAAAGTCAACGGAGACTGGGCTTTTATAGGCACCTAATTTATTTAATCTGTGTCGTTGACGGTAGGTATATAATTTGTAGGAAATTTTTGTACATATTTATTCATTGAATTATTATTATTCCTTGTCTTTTACCTATTATTTTATTTTAATGGAAATTTGATATACTGGTATCCATTTGTATAGTAATAGAGTTCAAAGAAAAAACAAATTAAATCAACTTCACGCTTAGAGTTAAATAAATTAAATTAAATCGGCTCAGTGGTCAAGGCGCGGGTTGAAGTTCCGCTGCGTTCAAATTTTTCAGTTCAGTGTAGGTAGAGAAGCAGTAGAGTAGGTTAGGAGTAGGTAGAGAAACCCGGGAACCTAGTGTTAAGACGCTCGGTCTCTCCATTATTACGATTAATAACAGACTATCTCGATACTGAGTTTTGTCCTCCTACCTTGTGTAAACGTGATAGAGCGTGAAGATGAACAGAAAGTAACCGATATCTTTCTTTCACTAACTTTTATATAAATTTCTACTAGAATATAAAACCTATAAAGGTAAACCGTATTTCCCTACACCGACAACGTCACCAGGGTCAACGTAATCCACAACGTGTCGCTAGTTTATAGTCATGAGAGATTTAAATCTCCCATTTTGTTCGTAGCCCGACTACAAAGTGTTATATTATAAGTGATTTCAACACACTTTTTATTTGATACGCTTTTAATATTAATGTAGGGGTTCGTGCTATGTATTATGTATTACCGTTTTATCAAGATACTAGTTTACGCCCGGAACTTTGTTTGCGAGGACTTTTAAATATAAAACAAAAGTTCTGTTTCCCCACTAACTACCACCACTCCTTAACCTACCTAAACGCCGAGTTTCAACTTCCTATACGCCTCTATCTAGTAATACGCCTTTCCGCATCCATCTCGTTTCTTCCATCTCTACTGAACATACTTCCCAAATATTCCACTGCCACTTCATTAACTTAATTTGTGTATGTCTCTATTTGTAGCAATTAAAAGCCGTCTCAGCGTCTGGCTAATCACAGGACGGTTGTAGGTTCAATTTCCACTGTAAGGAATAAAATATTTTCATTCCCTCGGCTTGGTAACGACTCAAATCACGGTTTGGAGATCCTCTACTCAACACACAATGACTGTAAAACTGGGCGAATTGAGAATCCAGTTATCTTATCACTAGGTACTACTACCCTTTGCCTACCCTGCTATACGGTATAAAGCTTAAATTATTACATACAAAACACAACGAATAACTAAAACATAAAAACAATAGTCTCCACTTAACTGAGTGTCCAACCGCTAAAGTAACAGGCAAACCAACTCAAACTACAACTTAATCCTCCTCTGCCCTTGATCTTGTACAAACTTTGTAAGTACAAAATCAATGAAAGCTCCTTCTCAAAGCTTTTGTTTACGGACTTTAAGTTTATAGTAAACTATCCGAAGTTTGACGATTAACTTTTATGAAACAATGAAGACGCTACTGTGGCTTAGTTGGTTGTGAAAGTGAGTAGTGAACCATTATTATTTTCTCACTGTAACGGGGAAAGTACAATAAATTATTCCTCCGTATGGAGATAGAACCCACAACCACGGCGTTTACAATACTAAATTCAAAATAAGTTTTCTTCGTGTACTAAAAGCTGAAGTCCGTCTTTAATTATACAATTCAATTCAACGTTACATTCATTTTATTACTGCCGGTCCTGACGTAACACATAAACCTAACGAATTTCATTCAATTTAGGAGTCAAATTTGAGTAAACTTGACGTCATTTTATAAGTTCTAATAAAATAGCTTTATATTAAAGATTATTTATTTAATTATATGATATACTGATTCGTTGATGGAATTAAAACTCAAATAGACGTGAAATAGCGACCAAAAATATATAAATCTAAAAGGGTGGGCAGAGAAAAAATAGTGTTAAGACAAGATTAAGTTTACTACGCACCGCCTAATTTTAGTGATAGCGTGGTGAGTGAAATGAAAATAATTCATTCCCTCGAGTGGAAATCGAACCCATAACTACTTACATACAGATACTGTTCCACTGCGCCACAAGAGCCTCAGAAACAAGCTTAAAATACTTTAGAGTTAATCTCCTACACTGTCACAATTCATTTTGTCTCCCCATATCCGACTTTCCCGTACAAATGAAACTCGACAAACCAATTAAAAGCATTAACAGACGGCCATCGAGTTATATATTAAAGTATATATAAAAAAATAAATTCCTTATTTCTGCCAGATATTGATGCTGAATGCGTGAACTTTATTTGAACCAGTTGTTATAGTGTTTAATAAAATTTCGTTAAAACCTTCATTGTACGTAATATATGGGAAATTCTGAATTAAGTGAGAGGGAAATGGAAAATATAGAGAATTTTTTAACGAGAATGAAGAATAAAAAGTGTTTTAAGTTTATTCATTTATAGATATCACCGTTTAACTGCAAATATGATCGTTCTTGGTTCGAATCCTATTGGGGCAAATAGTTATTTTCATTGCCTCTCTCTAGTAACAAGACAAAGCACGGGATTAAGGTCCGCAACTCAACATTTACTATTGATACAATGAGTAGTTATGTATATACTCTTTAAGTACAAACCACTTTAACTGCAATGTATTAAATCAGATCAAACAAAAAAAAAGTGAAGTGACTAAACTTACTGTATTTTATACTTGTATAGTTAAATTTGCAGATTCTGTTATTTTTGTCTTCTTTTTTAAAATGAGCACAAAAACAACAGAACTTTAACAATAAAGTATTTAGCAGTATTCTCACAGTACATCCAAGCGCTATCACATTACAAGACCGTTCCCTAAGAAATAACGGTGTCGATGCTTCCATTGCCAGTAGAAACTATGTCACTTGAGATATAGTCGTACTGTCAGTTGATGTATCACTCTCTGAAATAGGAACATAGTTTATCATTAAATAAGAAATATTGTGGCCGTCGTGGTCCAGAAAGACAGCAAAGGCGAAGGTTATGGGTTTGTTCTCTGCTCAGAGATATTATTATGTTTAAATTATTTTTGCTGTTCTACTCCGGTGGACCAGACGGCGTTTAGTTCTGATTCAATAAGCAATGTCTCGTAAAAAGTGAAAAGGAGTATTATGATATTAGGTTCCCTGTGCCTACTATGCTTTATCCCGCACGTAGATCATGGTACATAGAAATAACTTGGAAAACCAGTGTTAAGACACTTCACACTTCTGTGCCCAGTTTCCGCCGAATTCTTGAGGCGAATTCTCAATACGCATGTATTGAGTGGCATCGCTCTTTGCATTTTTACCAGAGAAAAAAAAATCTAAATATTAAGTATATCATTCCCCCGAGTGGAACCAAACTTACAACCGTCGTTTTTTACAGTCACATGGTGTGCCTACGCTGCGACGGCCTCATTTCATTATTAAGTACGTGTCAAAAAAGGCTCTGCAGTTTTTAGATACACTCATCAGCAACTATAGAGATACATTGGAGATAAAAATGAATATTTTATCAAAAAAAACATAGAAGTGAGCTAATTTAAACATTTTACGATATACAACAAATATAGAGAAACTTTGTTCCCGGTGAATTCGGGGCACTTCCAGTACTGACTAAAATAAGATCGCGAGTAGATACTAAAAGCCAAGTAGTGTTCTATGTAAATAGTACATACTCGTACATAAATAATACTTTGCTAAGAACAAGAACTGTAAAATTAAAGTTAATTTAGCAGTGTGAACTGGAGTCTTACAAAACAAACAAACTTGGATATTATGGAAGTCGGTTTACATCATTTGTTTATTCATTTATATTGTTGCCCATTTCCTGTGTTTTTAGAGAAAAGTACATTGAGTTTAGTTAGTAGCGTATCATAGCGCCGCATATTAATTCACAGGACCGACTTTAACACCGAATATGCTTCGTTCCAACTCATAACAATCATGTACATTCAATGAAGCCAGTTGTGGCGCAGAGGTACGAGCGTTCTGGATTCAATTCCCACTCGAGGAGACAAAATATTTAATATTTTCATATCCTCGCTTTTATAACGAGCCCAAGCGCGGTGTTTAGTGTTAGCTACTCAACACGCAATGCCTCCAGAATTTGGCGGAAAATGGGGAACGGAAATGTCTTTGGGAACGAAGTGTCTTAAGTCTAGGTTCCCAACTTCGTTTGAATTGTTTTAATATTTTTGTTTCAGACCCAAATTAAAATGTCTTAATTGAAAGTAAATATTGAATTCAATTCAATTACCTATTGTAAATATCAACAACCAGTCGATGTACGGTAGACTTCACAATCCCAAAAAACGGAAAAGTGGGAGTCGGAGTAGCGTACGGGGTAAGGGGTTCCGTATCATTATCTATGAAAACTTTCCCCTTAAATATTTGTTTTTATTTTGTTTTTAGTATTTTTCGTTATAGCGAGATCAAAAATCTGTGAAAATTTCAACTGAGTAACTATTACAGTTCATGAAATATAACCTGACGACACATAAACAGGCAGATATACCGCGAAGTAGTAGGCCTAGTAATAAGGCCCCATTTTTTAAGATTGACAGCCTTGTATAAATTGAATATTATAGCTTCAAATAAAATCAAACAGTCCGAAAACGTAGGTATATTTCTTAAAAAAAGTACGTACGGAAAGAAACCTTCGAAGCTTTTTCCTAGTCACTATGAAAAATTATCATTTAGTATTGGTTTACAGTTTACATTTTAGCTTAATTGTTAAAAAAATAGGTAATTCTGTCTTTCTGAGATGATTAAATTTTAATTGAACTCCCTCACTTTCACAGCGATCTGCCAATGAAACAAAGATGGGTTTGGACGATCATTCTGCAACCAATCAATCGGCTTTGCGGCTTGTTGGTCAGAGTCATAATGCTGGAGCATTTTTTCCTAAAGTTTATAAATAAAATAAATAATAATAATTGTTTTATATAAAATTGAAAGATTCTCTGTGAAATAAACCTCGATGACATCATATTCGATTTCTTTTATTTTCATGTTCTAAAATACATTTGGTCAGCTAGATCAATAAAAATAATAATTAATCTTAGAAGGCCGTTATATATGTTGACGTTATACTTTTATATATTGGCAATCCAGGATGTATGTCTATCTCGTTTACTCATACTACTATTCTTAATGTTAGAAAAGTACAGAATACAAACGAAACATAATATTCATGCCTCAACCAAACATGATACCTCTAATAAATCTGCACTACAGTATTCAAGGGAAGAGACACGATTTTTTACTCTTCGATGCAAGAAATAAGTGTTGTAATGGCTTACAGTGGTATTTGTAATGAATATCACGTAGACAGTTGAGTTTTTGCGGTTCCATAAAGTCGATGTACGAGATTTCGTCACATTATGTTTCTCTGAGTACTTTCGGTATATAGGAAAATTAACTTTTTGATCTGTACATGTGAGAAAACATATTTTTTCAGCCTTATTATGTATATTAAATATAGAGGATAGACAGCGAAAACCTAGTGTAAAGACACTCCGTTTACTTTCTTATTATTTTTTCTTACGAGAATAGAGAAAAGTAAATAATAAATTCCATCGAGTAACAATGAAGCTTTGTTGTATGTTGTAGTAAAATTGTATGTTGTAGTAGTTGTTAATTATTATAAAAAAAATTATATAAAACCCGCTTGGCATGGTTTTTAATGCATTATATTTTATAAAGATCTATTAATTATGAGGCTAATGTCAGGAACTACTGCTTTGAATTGATAAATTATTTTTATATTTTAGAAAGATTATTTATGGAAGAGGACTATGTAGGCTATATTTAATTTATTACTTACTTTGAATATTTTAAATGTGTCAACTTAGTCACGGGCAGAGTCGCAGGGTAAAGCTAGTCAAATATAAAGCTACTTAACATGACCGGCTTCCATGAGATTAAATTTCGCAAAAGAAAACCAAAACAAACCGTTTTTACATTTATTTACATATTACTTAACAAACAATAAAATAAACTTGTTTTTGTAAATGACGATTGTAGGTTCAATGCTCTGTTGTGTAATGTTTGTGTATTTTTATTATTTAATATGTTTTAAGAGTCCATCGTGGCAGAGTATAACAGCGTAGGTCTGTAAACGCGATGGTTGTTGGTTCGATTCTAATTATATCGCTATTATATCATCGAGTAAATCATTATTATGTTAGTATTTCGTACTAGTTCGTTTTTTTACTTAACCTAAAGCGTTATTACGACAAGTTTATTTAGGTAAGTTGCCTATTAAGGTAAATTAAGTTACCATAACGTTACCATTTAGTTACCTATTAAGGTAAAATTACAAGATTATCCATATTAGTATAGGATTTTTAAAGAGGCTTTAATTATTTGTAGTGCGTAATTTTCTTTTTCTTTCATTTAGAATTGTTAGTAAAGATATTTTTCAAAAATTGTTTTTATTATGTAATAGTATTGTGTTACTTGTATCCTTTTAGAGAAATCAGAGATGTGGGATTTCATTCCTGTTTTATAGTTTGGAAAAATTGCTTTGGATTATACCCCACATCCCTACCTACAGGCCAAAATTTAACTTTTTAGGTCCAGTAATTTCGTATTTGCATTGCCTGTCACATGCATATAAATAGATATATATCGCAAATACTAATATAAATATCTAGTTCGAATAGCGTCCGTGAGAACAGCGACGTGTATTACAATCATCATAGAGACCAGACACGCTAAGTTAATAATGAATGCCGCGACACGCCTGCCCCCGTGTAATTATAGCCTATCCTATCCCATAGCGTGGCGTGGTGAAATACCGGCTTTTATGGGTTTATGCTGTTTTGCAGGCGAAAAAGTAAGGTTTTATTAGGTTCCCCAGTTGTTTTTTTTTTCAAAAAAACACTTTTGACCTTTCTGCCAAAAAAAAGAAAAATAAAACCAATATTGAATTTTAAAAGCTTTCAGCATTAAACACAGGTATGAAAATAATTGAATATATTTAGCATTAAATTACCTGTATGTATGTACATTTATTTTGAAATCTAACTTTATCCATGAATAATAAATCAGTAAAGGATTATAATTATTATTTAAAAGGTAAAATGCTTCTAGCGCTAAATAGGTAAATAATGTATATTTTATTTACTTATATTATTTATAGAATAGCGTTCGATCGCCATACGAGCATTGATTTATTTCTATTTTCTCGCCCTGGTAAGATGAACTGCGGCGTTGAGTTCCGCTACTAGTAGCGCAGTTTATCAGTGTATGACTACTAAACAATTTGATTCCCACTCTATAGCACTTTCTATAGCAAAAATTAAATATATTTTTAACCAATTTTTTTTATTTTCAGATGAAAACTGCTTGCAGCAATTGCATTTTGGTGTATATATAAAGGTATTTATTTTAAACAATCTTTTCAAAACCTTTTTATCTCCTGCATCTATATATTAATACGTAAAGCAAAAACTTAATATTTTATCAAATTAATATATACATAAACACATTGTTTTAGTAAAATAAATATAATACACATTCATATACAGTAATGTATAAATAAAGTGACTAACATGTTGCTATGCCAAAGCGGTTTTTACGCGTAATTTCTTTCTCTAATATATGTAGGTACAAATCGACGGCTTAGAATACAAACCTGCTAACAGCATTTCACTTCACACTGTCCTCGTTGGCTATCCCGCACATAGCAGGGTAGTCAAAGGGAATCCGGAAACCTAGTGTTAAGGCACTCTATTCCCATTATGAAAATTCCGTTCCCTTCTTTCCGCGGAAAGTGCTGAATCGTGACATTTTTAAATAGGTTCTTTATAGACCACCACTGATAAAAAAAAAGGAATATTAAAAAGGCACCCTTAAGGAAACTTCATAGTTTCCTTAAGGTTTCCTTATTCAGCTGTGTGGTCCCGGCTTAGAATAGGATCACCCTGGTACTGTCGGTGTCGTAAGAGGCGACTAAAGTACGTGTGGTAGAGTCACGTCGCCAGTAATGGCAACACGCATGGGCAGACTCGACCGGATTTAATACCACCCCCGGCATTTAAAACCGGCGTGAAGTAGTGGCCCTTGCCACTGCGTTTCGCATTAGGTAATGCCGGGCCCCGGTGCCCTTCATCTCCACCTTAAAAGGCTGGCAACGCACCTGTGGCTCCTCTGGTGTTGCATGGGGTCGTGGGCGGCGGTGATCACTTACCATCAGGTGACCCGAACGCTCGTTTGCCTTGTCCTCTCCCATAAAAAAAAAAAAAAGTTTATGAAGGTTAATTTGGAAGCTTAAACTGTCAGTTAATGGAAAATAACCATTCTAGAATTTGACCTTTCAAATAATATTTATTTAGAAAATAAAACATCACGAAAGCCGTGAGCCTAAGACTAGTCTATACTAAGACTGTTTTCGCTAAAATGAGAAATGAGGGCGTCGTTGCGCCGCTACGCAACGACATGTCTCGTTTTACTGCAAAAGCAACGACTGTGGTTAGGTTCTAACTTGGGCGAATAAATTATATTTCCATTTTCTTGTTCTAGAGACAAGAAAAGGCGAAGTTTCGAAAATTAGGCAGAAAGTGAGCAACAAAGTCTCTTAACGCCTCTAAAAGGTTCCCTCTGCCTAAAAATTTAGAACTAAATGAGTACTATATATTCATATTTTGCTTTTCATGAATAACTTTTATTTACAATTTACGGTAGTAAAATATCCATATACGCAAATCCGATACTATTTCAAATATGTTGAACCCTGAAATTCCTGGAATAGTCCGCGTATTTAGCGTTTCACAACTAACTTTGTGTTACGGTTTATTCATTTATAGCTAATGTTTTATTAGTCTATTTTCTGATTTTCACGACTTAGAAAGCCTACAGTTATCTAGATAAAAACTTGGTTAATTGCTCGTTGGACTGGCTAGTTCCGAACCAATTTCATCAACGATGGGAATGCGACTTATAAAAGTGAAAAACTTAAGTTTGCAGGCATATGTACTCATTTTGAATAAAATTAACAACAAAAATAAGTTTTTAATGATTTCGTTTATGATATGAGTATATGACAGAAAAATGGCAAATATTGTGGGGATGTGCCATTGCAAGATTTATTTTCCAATGGATATGGAAATTCATTCCCTCGAGTGGGCATCGAAATCGTAACCATCATGTATTTAGTTGGAGTAGCGTTGTCCGACGCCACACTAGCCTCTACATATATAAAACTAATTAAAGGCCGGCAACGCACCTGCAGCTCCTCTGGTGTTGCACGGGGTCGTGGGCGGCGGTGATCACTTACCATCAGGTGACCCGTGCGCTCGTTTGCCTTGTCCTTTTCCATAAAAAAAAAAAAATTAAACAACTATTAAGTTCATGTATGAAAGTTAAACTTTTTAGATAGCTTAACTACAAATGAAACATGATTGACGAGTGAAGTATAAATAGACACCCTCGCACCCACATATCATTTCTCACCCCTATTTTTAAAACATCAATTAGTGTGAAAAATTACATATTGAATTTATTTTAGTCTTAACACAATATATAGAGGATGCGTTAACGATGATTTTTTTGAACTTTTAATGTTAGAAGTGTAAGTAATGTTTTATGCGCCTTCTAAATAAAAATTTGGCGCAGGGGCAAAAGCGTGTTACTAAACGAGCGAGTGGTTGTGGCTTCGATTCCCACTCGAGAAAATACAGCAGCTTACTCCTGTGAGTACAATGTACTCCTTAATGGCGGACCCAACGTACCGACTTATATCGTACGAAAGTAATTAACTAATCGAGGGAATCGCGACAGTGACTGACTGTAAATGCGATAGATACATTGCCACTAAGTTCTGTTGTCTTGCTGTGGAAAAAAAAACGTGAAGCTGCTAAAAATAACACATCCCTGCCACAACCTGCTACACCGACCGTAACCACCAGATATTAAATTATAAATCTCAAGCGTTAAGTTATTCCACAGAAGCTCACGATGAAAATTTTTTAATATAAAATTTAAGAACAGTATTATGATAGTATTTCTTTGAATAAACTTAAGAAGAAGAGATACGTACATAGATTTATATTTTAATGTAGATGTGTTTGTATAGTCTTATATACTATGTCAATATTTAACGTAACAACCATTACTCAAGTTAGTTCTCAGTATTTAATTATCATTATTACTGTAACTAGCTATATTAATTAAGCAAGCCTAGCGTAAAATTATACAAATATCATATATTTTAGGAAATATGTAGAAAATAGATTCTGATTGAAAACACGACGGTTGTGGGTTCGATTCCCAGTCTGATAATTAATTATTTTTATTTTCTCGTTTATGTGAGGAACGAAAGGCGTGAATTTAAAAAATAAATATTTTTTAAACTTACAATAAACATAATTTAAATTCAAAAGATTTATTTTAGATGAAATTGTTGTCATTATAACGTTAACTTTAGCTATCTTAATTAAGTATACAGCAAGCAGCGGAAAATGATATAGTGTCATATGTTTTAGGAAATTAATAGAAAACTACGCTTATTGTTATATTATAGTCAAATTATACAAAATCTTTATTCAAATTGTATCTTACTGTTAAATTTCATCGAAATTTATTTCGATGCGGTAGTTTTGCCGTGAAAATGGAAGAAAAGAATAGAACTCGATTCCGGTCCTCTCGAACCAGTAACTATTCGTTGGTTTAATTGACGCTGTCTTTCACTTTACAAATAGTTATATGACATTTTATTCAGCTTTGTTTTAAGCCAAAAAAAACTGTCGAGATACAGATTCTCTTCGAGATACAATTACGCCACTCTTTTATATTTATTTATTGGCATCACTCTGTATCTGCTGCTGCCTAGGGTAGGCAGAGAGAACCTGGGAATCTAGTTTTAAGTCTATCATTACACAATATTTTGAATTTGGCGGGGAGTAGAGAAGAGCGAGGGAAGCTATCTCTGCCTACCCTGTTACATGCGTAATATACCGTTAAGCAATTTTTATATGACAATCAAATCACTATTGTTTTAAGCATCAAGTTAAAACTATCACATAATACAACTTAACGTCAAATATAACATCAATATTCCCTCATAAAATATTTTATGAAAGTTGAAACGAATATCCTTTTACATTTATTGCAGCCGAAGCAATTTTAACGCAAAAAAGTGTAGGAAGGCGGCGACGGCGTCGAGCGAGTAGAGCCTCATTTTTCTTTTTATATTGCGTTAGACATCGGTTAAGTCTTAAGAGTAGTTTTCTGTTTACCTTACAATTATTTATAGAAAGTAACAATGAGTTTGAACTATGTTCGTAAATTTTTTTATAATTTGTAAGTGTAGACGAACAACAGAATAATCAAAAGTAACATAATGACATCTCTCCATTAAAACAACGAAAAAGCAGCTATCCACGTACCCCTACCCAGTGGAACCCAGTGCTAAGATATTCCGCTCCCAACTTTCCACGTCCAATAATCGAGAAATTGCGAGTCGAACTCAATGATGCACTTCGTCTACCAGAGTGGTAAAATGAAAATATTTAATTTTCTCGAATGGGAATCGAACCCACAACCTGTTGCGTTTATATTCGGGCCACTGCCCTCAATTTAATGTATAATTAACTTTAATAGTAATAATATTCAAATTGTTTCTAGTTCACTTAGTATGTACAGGCGTCGTTAATAGATTATGAGAAAAAAGGCGCTAGGAAATAACCGTCGGGGCGCAGACGGACTTAGCTCGAAGATAAATCATATTTTTTACACCTACAGACTTTTATACGGCAACTTTTCTTTTGACTCGAGAACAGTGAAACAGTAATTTATTTATTTTTATGTTTATATTTTTGTATACGTTTGTTCATGAAAGAAATTTAAGAAAAACTATTATTCGGGGGCGTTTATACAATATATAATATAGCGTAGTATTATAGAACTCAATTTTTTTATAAGTTTGTGTCTACATTAATTTCAAGAACAGCCTAACCGATTTAAATGCAGATTTTACTTTATACAGTATTTTGGTAAACACTCCTTAACTAGCAATATTTGTTTAACTTCAGTCGGTTTTGTTATATTTAATTGAGTGTATATTTCTACCTCGGGAGGCAGCATACTGTTCGATCCCTACCAGGGAGAATAAATGATTTACTAAAGAATAAATTATTTCTCTCTTCGCTCTGATGTGTCTTCTACAATATTATGGAAAAGGCACAAGAACTCTATGCTAATAATGCTAAACAGAGAAAGCCAGATAATTCGAACCTACGACTGCAAAGCTTTCTATTAAATAATTTATAAACTAAAATAAATTGAGAAAATATTTTTTCCAATAAATTCAATATATTATTAGTTTCTATAATTTTTATAAATTCAATATAATATAAGTCAATAACGAATAACGTTGTTAATTTGTTAACACACTAGCGTTTCCGAATCGAGCCAGCAACCGTATTATATCACATACATGATGTATGTACTTATAAATGTAGGCACTCGTAATAATCCGTCAATCTTCTTTCACTCAGTTACGATGTGGAGCTTAATTTATTTTTCCAGAAGAATGAGCGATTGTTGAGAAACGCGCGTCGATATACAGTAGGGTTGACGAGTCGTGGCCGCGCTGAACTCAGTAGACTAAATCTTATTTATTATTGACAATGATACCTTTGAAATAGACTGGATTAATTGGACCGCAGACTTGATAACTGAGCGGTGCGTCAATATTACGCAGGCGAAGGATTCTAAAAAAGATTTCCTTATTTGAAGAATGGGTCATATTAACATGCTGTGATTAAAAAACTTTTTTTATTACAAAACTGATATTAAAATTGTATACGTTACTTAACAAAAGAATTCTATAAAATTTACAAACTGAAATATACGGATATAACAGCATTAAAATATTTATTCCAATGAATTCTATGTATGATTTACGTATTTCATTTTATTAACACAATACAAAATAGTCTTTAAAAGAAACGGTATAATGGGATTTCACATAGAGGACTTAGTGAAAATATTTTTTATGCTTCACGCTTTATCTTGCATGTAGTAGGTTAGGGAGAAAAAGCCTAGTGTTAAGACACTCCGCACCCCACTTTGCTAATCCATTTTCTTTAGGCATTGGGTTTGATACGCGGAACTCAGAGCCGCGAAAAAAAATAATTCATCCCCCTGAGGGGATATCAAACCGACAATCCTCGCGTTATTGAAAAAAAAACTTATTGTCATCTCCAGTTTTGTACCCAATTTTAAGATTTTAAATTAAAGAACAAGAGCACTTTGTATGTTTTCATGGATGTTAATGGTTGCGACCTACTGTACTGCACTACTCTATTAGTATGAAAACAAACTCTCTTTTTATTGCCATTGTATTATTTGTTTTTTGTAGCATTATGCACAAAATGTTATACTTAACATTGTTTTTAAGTACTGAATTAAATTTTGTCATACATGTCATATGTTCCTTAATTTTTTTACTTAAAACTGTATTCCGCATAAATCAGAGTTGGTAGAAACCGTTTAATTTTACAAATATTGCATATTAAGTGGTGGAACTCAACGCCGTGTTATGTACCAGAGAGAGTATATGCAATTAATTGATACATAAGTATAAATTAAATCCAGAACACAGTGTGATGATTTTTTTTTTTTTATGGAAAAGGACAAGGCAAACGAGCGCACGGGTCACCTGATGGTAAGTGATCACCGCCGCCCACGACCCCGTGCAACACCAATATGTATATGCCTACTCTGACCTCAATTATTAGTGGGCTCTCATATCGCAGCCATATTAGAGCGAAATGTTTCTACGATTACTTCTATTTGTAAATATGTGAAGATACTTACAAAATATTACCTTATGTGATATAAGTTATATCCTCAAATATTGAAGAGATATCCGTCGAAACGTACGCCAGAACCAATCATCGTAGTGTAACGAGAAACTATCATATTTCAAATATTACACGACGAAGTGTAGCCTATAAAAGTTGTTCACTTCAATAAAACTAATATAAAATGTTATTATACATTTGTTTTTATAAACTACATGATAGTTTTTTGGTTAGATAGAACAATTTTGCAATTGGAGTGAATTTCTGAATTCAACGCTACTCTTGCTAATGCAAGCAGATATATATTATATTTATCACGACAAGCTATATATTATTATTTCCTTCCAATATAAAAATGGTTACACGAAACCGGTTGCCCTAACACGAGTATTATAACGTTAGAAAGCTATGAAGAACCGCCGGCGTCCCAGAACAAAGTGTCGTTCTTCGAGGCGCTATGCAAAGACTTGGACTCAATTCTAAAAGCTTGTTACGCTGGTACTGTTGCCATAAAAAGTTATAAAATTCTATTGGTGTATGTTCTACTTATGTTATTTTACTTTCTATAGAAATTGACTATATATTAGGCTAGGTTTTACAGACATCTTTACCCGATCAAATAAAAATAAGTAAGAATTGTGTATGGCCTATTCAGATTCAAGTAACTTAGGTAACTAACCGCAAATACAGTGGGTAATAAAGAGATGATTGAAATCAAGTAATATATAGACTTGCTTTCTCGACAAATGGAAACTCCATCCAGCACTCGGCTTAATTTTAATAAAGAAAATAAAGAAAATTGTAATTGAAACACTATGTTTTTTCTTTTAATCGTATTCACAGAAATACTACGGAATGATAAGAATAAATAAAATCTACACACTTTTCTTCTGACGCTACCGAAACATGATATAGTTTAGTTTTCTACTCAATGCCATCAAGTATGCACTGTCTTATGCAATTTTCTAAAGTGGTGGTACTCGTTTGACTCGCATGTAAATATTTTGTATTACATACAGCGGGTTTTGAGTGAACCCATTCTATAATTCCTGAGGGGTTCACTCGGAAGAATGGCTTTTTAGCAGAAAATAATATTGTGCACTTTTTGAATTTCTTATAAGCACCTGCTATATTTAATGTTTCTTAGACTTTTGAAAAAAAAGGTTGAATGTTTTATACATATAGAATTCGGCAGAAAGTGGGGAACGAAGTGTCTTAACACGAGGTTCCCTTTGCCTACCCTGCTGTGTCTGGGATACAGCGTGAAGGTGATTTATATATATATATATATAAAAGTATAGTTTTAAATTTCTGTCATATTTTTAAATTTGTTTCTTAACTCTCAAAAGTACAACGTTGAATTTCGCAAAACAAAAGTGCCCTCTGCCAACCCTGCTATATGAGGGTTACAACGCGAAGCCGCTTCTTCAAATAAGTTATTTTACAATCTCTCTTAAACATCAGAAAAATATAAAAACAAAAACGCACATACATTAGTAGTTCAAACATACTAAACAATTAAACTAGTAACTAAGCTGTAGGTTACCCAAAAGTGGTGGAAAGCGGTACAGGAAACCAGTACAGGACTAATTAATATTTTCCCATTTTTACTTTCGCCTATACAAAGAAAACTGCTTCCTCAGCATAATTAATGGCGGGGGAAAATCTTTTAAAAGGCACTAGGCACTCTTTGTGCGTCGCCGAGTCGACTGAAAAATTATTAATTTTTCAAAACAATAAAACATGGTGAATGCAACTTTTTGGATTATGTAGACTATTTCTTAAAGATAAAGTTGAAGTATGAACGTGTTAATTCGTAAGATGTTGTTCGGTAGAATAAATTATTTAAATATGTTTTTATAAATTATTTTTCGCCCTAGACACTAAAGCAAAGAAGATATCGATACGCATTGAGTTCTGCCACTCTATACGCAATGCTTCCAGAATGCAGAAGAACGTGGGGAACAAAGTGTCTTAACACTTGATTCCCTCTGTATATCCTGATGTTTGCGGGATACAGCGTGAAGCTGAAAAAAAAGTGCATGTAAAAATGGGCGGTGAGTTAGGAAATGAGTATCGTAATACTACATCATCTTTCTACCCTGCATATGCGGGATAAACTGTGAGGTTAAAAAAAATAATAAGGAGCACTACATAAAGTACACCCCCGAGCAGGAAAAAGAATTTAATTTATTGCCTCAAGCAGGATTCGAATCCACGTAAGACGCTGTCCGACTGTGTCACGGTGGCCCCTGTAACATAGCATAATATATAATGATATAATAACATAAACTTCTCAAAACACGCTTTTAAAAGGAACCGCACGTGGAAGTCTTGTCATAACTCGACAACCATTACCCACTGTTTGCATTAGGCCTGTGAAAATGTGGCGATTACGCGTTAAGATAATATTTTATACATAAAACAGAGAGTTTTATGTTTAGACGTCTTTGTAAATGTTTGCGGGCGTCTCGGCGCGGTGGAATGGGTTTAAAGGAAACGGTTGTGGGTTCAATTCTCTTTTGGGTTGGATTATTTTCATTTTCATATTCTAGTCAAGCAAAGTGCGGATAAAACTTAACTAAATTCCATAACGCAACACACTAAGACCCAAGAGTTGGGCGGTGTACAGAGTGAATCTAATCTATTTTTGATCTAAACTTACTAACCCTTATCAATTTCTATTCTTTCATAATTTTGTTATCACCATTTCATTCGACGACTATATTTTCATTACATACAATTTTCGTCTCAACATCGCTACACAAATATCAGGCGAGTACAAATCGAGAGGCGCGTTGTTAGCAAACACTGTACTCCAACACGTTTGGGGACTCTCTTTATAAGTTGTTTCTGCGTTTTATTTGTTATCTCATATTTATTTTGTGAGTAAATACGATATAAATCAGAGTAGATTTTTTTGGGAGATAATGAGTTATGATTGTCCTTGGAAGTTTTGTTGATGACTGTAGCAGGTTTAAAGCTTACTTACGATGTTTTTTCAGCATAGCAAGGTAGCTCCTAGTGTCAAATCACTCCGTCTTTACTTTCTGCCCGAATTCGACACATTGCGTGTTGAGTAGAGGAACTCAACACACTTTCCCTTGTGAAATCGGGAAAGCGAAAATAATTTATCTCCCAGAAACAGACGCTTTACAAAGAAGAATACGTCCTAGAATATACTTCAAGATATTTTTACGCATGTAAAATTATAATCTTAGAAACGATTTCCATCATAAGATTGTGACGCAAGGATGCAAGCTTGCGACTGTAAACACGATGGTTGCGGGTTGGATTCCCACTCAGAGGAATTCATTATTAATATTTTCATTCCCACCTTCTGGTGACGAGGCAAAGTGCGGCGGTGAGTCCCGACACTTAAAACGCGATGACTCAACAATATAGTGGAAAGTTGTGAATGAAAGTATCTTAATTAGAATTATCATAACATGCAAATGTATGTAGAGTACCTATATTCAGCTTGGATCCATATCAAATTGGGGTAGGAGAAATGTCAAATCCATTTTTTATTATTATTAATAATAAAAAATGGGCATTTAGGGGCTCCTTAAAAACTTCCATTGACACATTTCGCTCTGCCAATATTAATGTAAGCTGTACGTAGATGTTAAGGCTAGCGAGGAAGTACGATGAAATATCATGATGGTATTTTTGTTATACAAATACCTTATTATTTATCGTGTAAGTTGCCTACCTGTATAAGTGCACGTATTTTTTTATATTACAATTTTTTTCCTATTTATATAAGAAATTAGAAATATAGGTATGTCTTAGTATATAGGTCTTCTTTTTCCCTTTTATGTTGTTGATCGGAACTTAACGTCGCATTTGGTCCAGTCAGAGAGAGAAATTAAAAATAATTATTTCTCCCATCGGGTTTCAAACCGACAATCACACACTACTATATTTTTTCATCTTTCATAGTTGTTTACGACAAGCTGTAACAAGTTTCATATAATGAATACCGGGACAAGATCGCTAAGTTAATTGTTTTTTTATTGCCCACGAGCTAGCGAGGTCTCGAGTCGAAACTAATTACTTTGCCTGAAAAGAACTAATTTAGAAATCTACTAAGTATACTTAAATGTTAGACTTTCTAGTATTAAATGGTGGTATTAAAATGTATATGTGTTTTCATACATACAATCACATATATTACAAATAAATTGGAAGCCGGTCGTGGCGCAGAGGGCACAAGACACGAGATAAACACGACAGAGTTCGATTACCACTCGATGAAATGAAATATCTAATATTTTATATTACCTCGCCCTTTGAGCGAGCTTTGAACTGAATAGCGGCTTTGAGTTCCACCACTCGACACACAATAATAAACTGCACCAAGCGAAAATCGAATGCACAACCACTATTTTGAGTTAGATTGCTCCATTATTTTACATATAATACCTGTTAGGCGAAATAATTATATAACTATATGGCAAAAGGATCTTAGCAACATTCGTCTTCATATATAATACCTCACACACCATGTGTACATAGATGACGTAGAGGCTGCTATTGTAAGCTATTATCCCAAAGGGATCCTTTATAGAAATTTCCTTTGCTAATGACTATGAAAATGGAATGCTCTATTTAATTAGTTTAGTGACAAATAAAGTGATCTAAATGTATATCGAAACTGGTGACAATGTGTGGAAATTGGTAAACAGTAAAAAATATGTAATTCTTATGACATATTTTTTGCCTGACCAAATTAAGTATCATCTAGGTATCAAGAAAAATATCCCGCAGATAGTAGAGTAGGCAACCTAATAATGTAGTTTTAGTACACTCAGTTCTTATTACGACAGTTTGACTTCGGAACGTAGTGTCTCAACACTATGTTTCTTATATTAGTCTTTTCTAAGTTTTGTGCGGGCACAGAGCAGGGTAGGCAGAGGTAACAGTAAAAAAATGTAGAAAAAAGAGGGTATGAGTAAAAAAAGTCATATTAATAAATGGAACATATTCTGGACTGAGTACCCACATTGTAACGCCTCTACATGACTAGGTAGCAGCCACGTGACGACATTTAGTAATTAAATTTCCGGTTCGATCGTTTTACTTTTACAAAGCAAGTGTTTCAGTAGAAATATTAAATTTGTGCGATTTTCATTTATATTTCTGCCATATTTTTTATATTTTCTTGCACACTAAATATTTTTTATATATTTTTTTTAGCTTCACACTGTATTGTATATAGCAGGATAGATGGAATCTGTTAAGACACTTGGTTCACCATTTACCGCCGAATTTACGGGACCTTTTATGTTGAGTGGCGGAACTTTATACTGTGTGTTGTGTCTACTAGAGCGGCAGAATGAAATCAATTAAAATATAATCAATTGGGATTCGAATCCACAAAGTCGCGTCACTTTGTGTCTCAATCAAGTCTACCAGAGAGGCGGACTGATAACAATTATAATCGAGTGGACATTGAACCCACATTGCTTCACCGTAAGACCCAGTTTCATGTCACTGTAACAACGGCTTCGAATTTTAGTATGTACTTTTTACTTTACACTGTATTTCGCATATCTAAAGCATGAAAGGCAAAGGACTCTTAGTGGTAAAAAAGTATTTTATTTAGATACTTCTTAGCACTAGTTGAGTAAATTTCTGCCACTACCGCTCAATTTTCGAAACATTGTGTATTGAGTGGCAAATCTCAATATTGCTCTTTGGTTATTAGAGTTAGGATATAAAAAACTAACTAGCTTACCTTATTGCTGTGGCCCTAGCGGAGTAGTCGGAGAGAATGGAGCGCTAAACGCTATAGGTATAAAAGATATATAACTCAACTCAAAAGTGGAAATCAACCCCATACCCATCACCTTAACGTCTTAACATAAAGTACCGTTTGATAAATATTAATATTAATAATTAATGTCGAGTAAGAAACATGATCCACTATACAAATGAGTAATAAATTATTTCGGCTGAAAAAAATTATGAATGGATCTGACGTCATCGGAAACGGCGCTCTGACTGTTTGAGCGTGTATTAGAATATATTATATTTGTTAGCAGTATGCGCTTCAATTAGTGTAGGTTTATAGAGATTCTGGATGAGAGGGATTTTATAATGTTTGTTAATGCTAATTTTGGTAATTTTTATTATTTAAGTGAGCGTTTAGCCAAGAACGCGGTGGTTTAGGGTTCTATTCCAACTCGGGGAATGGATTATTTTCATTTCCTCACACTTTTACTTAAAGCCAAATCCAACACCACGCGGATTCCGATATATATACTAACAGTCTCGGGCGGCTTCGCCCGCTTGAATCATACGAATATTTATTAATTATATTTATTAAATATTATTTTTTCAGTTAAGGAGTTAAATTCTAATAAACCGTGAAACACGTATTCAATGAAATATTTTTAAGAGTCTGAATTTGAAAGTTTATAAGAAATCGGTGCGAATTTAAAAAAAAATCCATACAAACTTCAACCCTATTTCACCCTTTCAGGGTTAAAATTTGTCAAAATCCATTCTTAGTGGGTCCATGCCTATCATGAGCGATAACAGCTGTGCGTGCGTCTTACCTCGTCAGTGGGAACATCTCCTTTTATATATATATTATACAGATAATACAAATATAAATGTATTATGATTGCATATTGCAAAGAAATCAATAAGGTTTACAACATTTATTTTACAAAATTTTCCGATATGTTATTTTAAACTATTCTGAAATAAACCATCGATTGTGAAATAACCAATAACTACCATAGTTAAAAGTTACCATTGAAAAGGCTTTTCAATTTGTTAATCCTTATTCAGGAATTAAAAGTTAAGGAAAACTAACTTTTAGGTTAAGCTTTTAAAGCTCTATTAACGACGTCTGCTTAAATGTCTTATTTCTAAAAATTTTAAAGTATTAATCGTACAGGGCGTGGAATTACGTCTCCAAGCTGAAATTAAAGTAAATTCACTTACCACATCTAGTTGTAACTACCGTACAAAGCTTATTTTAGTTCAGTTCAATGCCTTCAGAGTTCAGTACATTAGCCGATGCAAAGTGTTTTATTGCGGGCTATTTTAGACCGCGTCTTAATACGAGATGGGGCCGATAACGCCTTTTAGTAATATAGCTTGTT
Source organism: Heliconius aoede (assembly GCA_037355905.1). NCBI lineage: Eukaryota > Metazoa > Arthropoda > Insecta > Lepidoptera > Nymphalidae > Heliconius > Heliconius aoede. Next base: position 1,114,228 of record JBAIZZ010000228.1, read on the forward strand.
TGAGTGTCGATACTCGTGGAAATTATTATTTTATCAACTACTGGCGTTTGTATTGACTTTTTTTTTCAAACTTTCAACATTTATTTTAGTTGTAGTTTTAGTTGTATTCCGCATAAAGTGGGATAGGTAATGAGAATCTTGTCTTAAGTTACTCCGTTGCTCTCGTCTAATTGTCTAGTTGACTGTCTTTTTGTCTGTTTACCAGAAGGAGACAAAACTCAAAATTTGAGTTATAGATAAGATAGGGAATGTAGGGATCCCTCCATACATTCCCTATAAATAAATAAAATATTATAAATAGGTGTATAAAATATTATATTTGAGGCAATTATAAATTAAAGAGATGAGGAGAGAGGACAGGATGTTAAAACTAATTAGACAAGGCTTGCTTGTGTCAATCACTTATTGCATTAAAAGATTATTGCAGTAAAAGATGCCAACATTCACATTTCAGAATAATTTAGCCTTGTTTGTGTAAACTCTGACAACAGTCAGTTATGCTTGTTAAACGGCGTGCGGAAGCGTTAATTTACAAATGGCCCGACATCGCCACTAATTACGGCGTCTATTGACGGTACGTTTTCTATTTCCTCTCAGTGTACCGACGTTCATACAAAATACTGTTCTTAAATTGTTTTTGTTTTAGTTTCTCGTGTTAAGACACTGTACTCTTCATTGTGACGCAAAATTTTCGAGAAATTACATGTTGAATGGCGGAAGTTAACGCCGCGATTTGCCTTAGCATTAACAGATGATTTTTCGAAATCGAAACTAAATTTATCTTTATTGATCTTAAAGTCATCGCTCTCAAAATCATTCTTATGAAACACAAATATTCTTATAATATAATATAAATCGCAAATAAAATATTTCTATAATATTTTTAAAATTAAATATGCCAATCTTAACTTTATTTTGCTTCTTTTGCGCTTCTTATATAAATATACTTCTAGTGTATACAAAAATATTAAAAGATTCTAATCGAGGCCGGTAGTAGCAAAGCGAGGTGATACTACACCAGAAGTAGAGCTACAATCAAGGTATGGCAAATGAGAAAATCCAGGTAAAGCTGAAATATACCCTGAAAATCAAACTGTAAACAGTCTCTTAATTGCATTCCATCGGACGTTATATTGGGAGCCGGGCTTAGACCTAATATCAGGGAGAGTCAATTTGCTTTATAGCATTCTATTTCCAAAAGCACATTCGACAGTTTTTGCGATGGTGGAATTTTAAAGTGAAGACCAAACTTTAAATAATTATTAAATAACTCCACGTTTTAAAGGGGTATAGAGGCTCCTGTCCTTCTGTGGGAGACGATGCTCAACGGTAATTAAAATCAAGTAAATTCATTCATTTCCCCTTGTAGATATTGAATAAATTAAAAGGTTTTACTCTTTTTCTTTAGCTTCACAATGTATGACACTCAATTCTCATTAAGAAACTTCATTCTGGATTTTCCGCCGAATTCTCGAGGCCTTGCGTGTAAACCTATAATTTCTAATAATACAAGTACGTTGAATTACGTTATGTCAACAGCCTTCAAATCACTGGCCGGCACTCCATCGACCGTCACTACAGCAGTAGGTCGGCTTACGTATGTTTGTATGTTTGTTCTAATCTACTGCTCTCAACTTGATTTAGCTTCAGATATGTATAGAGGGATTATTGTAATAATTACTATATATTATGTATACAGATTTTTCTGAGTTTGTCATTTAATAAGCCGTTGAAATTAAATGATAGATGTAAAACAAGGTTGGTTACAAGGCGCTGGCGGTACGGTGAGACAGCGTATGATATCATTGTGATGGTTGTTGGTTCGATTTTCACTTGTAGGAGTATATATAATATTTAATATATATTTAAATTAATTTTGAAATTTTTGTTTCACCTGGTAGATAAGATGTGGCGTTGAGTCCCACTTCTCAACATGCGTTGTTTTATTTATTGAGCGGACATTTCGGAATGTATTGCCATAATTGAAAATCGTGAAGCTATTATACTTTTTGATAATAAATTAAATTATGATATAAATGATATTGCTTAATTAAGCAATTTTAATAAAATATTGTTGAATAAATGTAAATTGAATATCGAGCGTATTTACATATTTTATATTTTTTTATTTCCTTTCATAAAGTCAATGAAGTAAATGAGTGAATTTATATTGAAGACTTACAAAAAACTGTAGATAGTTTTTAAATAAAATTTATTAACAGAAATGTTTTGCAGGCTGGATATCATTTTGATAAAAAGTAAATAATTTTCGCTTTAGCAACATAACGAAATTGAAGCTGTGAATTGCTATTTAAAACACACATTTTTTTTGGTTCCGTACTCAAGAGCTAAAACGGTCACCAGAATATATCTTATGAATCGTAATTTTTAGAATGTTGAATTTTTCATAGACGATGATGAGCTGTAGAGAATTTCAA
>JBAIZZ010000228.1:1116765-1144503 GCA_037355905.1 Heliconius aoede
CCATCGGTGCGTCCATATTCAACATTGAGTGCGTCTTGTGATCTTTTTCCATGTTGGTCAAACTCCAATGATCTCTTTTCATCGTCGTTGTGAGCTGAAACAAAAAAATATACATACTTAAATTTTACATTTAATATTATATTGATCCTAAGAATCAAAATAATGTTGAATAAAAATGTCCCTCAAATCACTCAATTTTAATTTTAATTTAATTTATTTTTCAGCCTCATGCTGTGTCCCGCACACAGCAGGGTAGACAGAGGGAACCTTGGTGTTAAGAAACTCTGTTCCTGTGTTGAGTGGCAGAACTCTACGCCGCGCTTTGTCTCGAAACCAGAGCGAAGAAAAATGGAAATATAAACGTAAAGAAATATTTCACTTCCTCGAATGGGAATCGAACCCACAACCGTCGTGTTTATGCGCAACACCTTTGTGCCACTGCGCCACGACGGCCTTGGAAAATATGCAAATTACTGGGAAATTTTATATTAAGGCGTTAATACTCATTAATTTTTTTAATCTAAAATACAACATACCAAACACAGAATCGTTATCAAGCAACGTTTTGTTTAGTTCCGACATCTCCGTTGCACTGCTGATAGACAGAGGTGCATCGTACCTCCTGGGTGGTTTGGTTACTGGATTCACTGCTGTTATAAGACTTTTCTCCATTTCCGGTATCACTGACCCTTCTATAAGAGCCTCTCCGTTAGAATTTTCTTTTTTCTTTTCTGAACTACGCCTTCTACAGCAACAATAGCATAGGATGACTAATATTATTAAAAGAATCGCAGCAGCACATGAAACTCCGATTAAAACTGGAAGCATATTATTATCCATTCCAGGTGGTACAACTATGCCAGGAGGTGTGTGAGTTATTGCTAAAGTTAAACTCCTTTCTTCCACTCCACCTGCGTTTTTGGCAACACATAAATACTCCCCATTATCATCGCTCCCAGCATCAATAATTGTCAAGTTCACCCATTTGCTGTTTTCAATGCTGCTTTGTGTAACGTAATACTTTATTTCGCCCTGGTATCTATATGTGCCATCAATTATTTGGGCGTTCAAAACCCAGTTCACTTCTGGTACAGGGTTTCCGTTAACTTGACAAGAAAGAGTGATGTTTGGATCTGATGACCTCAATGTAGTTTTGGTGGAAGGGTAGACAATGCTTGGCCTGCAAGCGAAGTCATTAGAATCTAACTCTTTCCATAATTTATTGTGAACTTTAGCTGGTTCCGCACATGCTATAGGCGATGTGTATAGATTTTTACTGATTACCCAATTTCTAAAAGGTTGCAGATAACAATCACACCTCCATGGATTGTCGTGAACGTCTAAATTAGACAAGGAAGTCAGAGCACTCAATGAATCCACTTTCAAGTGTTCTAGTTTGTTACCATCGAGACGTAAAATATTAAGTTTTGGCACATTCATAAACGTCTTCACACCTAGTTGAACTATCCGATTATTACTCAAATCCACTTTTTGCAAAAACGGTAGATTATTAAACAATCCGTCCTCTAATTTCTCAATATGGTTATCATTAAGTAAAATCCATCTTATTTTCGCCGTTTCTCTAAACGTGTCCGCGTGTAACGTTTTGAGGTCGTTTTTCGATAAGTCAAGTTCGATCATGATCGCGAGGCCGCTCAATCCGTTCTTATGAATAGTTATAAGCTTACATTCCCTTAATATAAGCTTCTTTAAGTTAATTAATCTGACATCTTCGAAGGCGTGCCTCGTGATTTCGTAGAGTTCGTTGTTTGTTAGGTCGAGTATTTGTATTTCAGTGCTAAGAGTTTTAGGTATATCGTGGAAGTTAGAGTGTGAGCAGTCGGCTTGTTTGTTCCCGCTGGCCCAGACGCACTTGCATTCTTGTGGGCAGTTCGCTGTGAAATCTGCTGTGACGAACGATAGCCCCAGGCTTATGACCAGCACGCACTGCAGCATTCGAATTTCCATTTTATGTCTTTTGGAATCCTGCAACAAAATAAAATTATTGTTAGCTTTTCGTATATAGAAAAATTGATGAAATTGATTTGGAAAAAATAAACGAATAGTAAAAAAAAATAAACGAGTAGTAGAGTAAAAATATTAAATAGGGCCAAGTTTTGTGTCTTCATTTTTTATTACTTTCGTGAAAAAGAACTAGGCCTTCATGGCGCAGCGGCACAAGGTTATGATTATGACAACGAAGTGAAATATTTATTTACGTTTATATTTCCATTTCTTCGCTCTGGTGTCGACGCACAGCGCGGCGTTAAGTTCTACCATTCAACACGGTACGCCTCCAAAATTCGGCAGAAAGTGGGGAACGGAGTGCTGCGTCACGACAAGCCTTACTTGAACTATGAAGGCTATACTAAGGCAAATATTATATTAAACTTCAAATAAACTGAGCTTGACTGACGAAGGTGAGCTTTCAAATTAAGACACGGAATTTCTATACCCACCAAGGGTTGTCACACACCACCTTCTTTACTCAGAAGCAATATAAAGCAATACAGCTCTACACACTGCATTCGTGTTCCGAAAGCCTTAATTGCAATTATACTTAAAACAGATGTTTGTTTACATTATGTAATAGCTCGGGAGTATCGCTCTCTTTGAAAATAACAGTGAGATTCATAGATAAAGTGGTATACCTTAAAAATATATATATATACACTAATACTATAAAGAGGAAAGTAGGTTTGTTTGAAACGCATATAAAAACATATAAATAAATTAAAAACTTTAGTCAAACATTGTAGCTTCGGCCTTCAAGACAGAAAGAAAAGACAGAAAGCTACAATGACACTACACTTTTAGAATATTTGTAAAAAGGTTTATAAAACTCAGACTCAGTTTTTTCAAACGCACAGAAGAAAAAACTATTCTTCCGTGTAGAAATCGAACCCACAAGGATCGCGTTTACATTCAAACGTTGTTCCATGACGGCCTCCAAATTATAGTAAATTTCTATTTTAACCTTAGATAGGCCATTTTACTAAAAGACTATAACCAGATGTAAAGTTACATTCAGATAAACACACCATCATAAACTATAAGGCGAAGGGAGGAGTGTCGAAAGATTTTTTCTTACTTCGGTAACATGTTTATTATAAATCACAGCTAATGTTTATACGCGGCGATGTTTCAATCAGTGTGGACGTGTCTTTATTTTTTGGTTGAAAACATCTGTTTTTCTTCTCGGTTTGATGAAAATTTTGGTCCCGTTAATATGCGAATATTGGAGTTTATAAATGTCTTTTTTTACGTCATTCTCAGTGTCCGTAACTCCGACAGCAGCTGAAGTGGGAAATCAATAACGTAACGTAATGTAGTCTAATAAACACTAAGGAGTCCTGCAAGTCTTCCTCGATAAATATATTATGACACCAAAAAGTCTCTCTTCAGCTTTGTACTATGAGAATAGACTGACGTTGTTTTTGCAACGTCTAAGAATTGTTAATATATGCAGAAGTAATCTAGTCTAATATACTCCTTTCCCCATGAACAACCCAATTTTCAAGACATTGCTTGTTTAGTGGCGGAATTCAAGACCATATTTTGTCAGAGCCAGGAGATGAAAATAATGATTTTAATCTCCTTCTTTCTTAATAATCCTAATCCTTAGCCCGAATAGGAATCAAAACCTCATCGTTGAAACCACAGCAAGCCACCACGATAGCTTCAAACTCAATTTCAGTTTTTGTACGAGTATGTAGAACGTGAGTTATAAATAGTGATAATACAGAAATCCCCGAGTGTCAATATAATTCGCACCCTTTGGTCCCGGAGCGCATTGCGCGGTACTCATTACACGTCGGTTTTTAATTAAATTCGTCAAATTTCAAGGGAAATACGTATAAATTCTGACGCTTTGTATAATTTTTACGCATACATTCATGACAACGATGATTTCGTTTCTTGTATAGATACAAAATGAATTTTTACAAATATTTGTTATTTTATTAACCTATCCCCGGAGGCTGTGTCTTTATAAGTTTATACTATAGTGTAGTTTATATATTGTCTTTTTTATCCCGTATAAAGCGAATTAATATTTATTCATCACCAACATTTCGAAATTTTTCAAGTTTAATTAACTTGCACTGTTCAAGAATTATTTATTCAAATTAACCAAGAATCTTGTACTTTACACCATTTCATACACATTACATAGTAAGAGTACAAGCGAAGCTCACAAGATAGGCGTTTGATTTGACAGTCTGAGTAAAAAGCTCGTTAGGGGTAGTTTACGATAATTATCTTAAGCGCGACGAAGGCGACGCGTGAACAGAGCAATTCGACCTAAGTGCGTTCCGCTGTGTGATCTTAACATGTCGTTGTGTAGAGCTTAGTGCGAGTTGGAAGCTGAAATAAGTATTATACCTGTGCAAGACACGCCCAGGAAACCTGTATACAACACTACGATCCCCCGCAGCCTTCAATTTTCGATATATTGCAACGCTACGTTTGTGTCGTTACAAGGTACGAAAAATCACTAACCCCCCAAAGAGGAATTACTCACAATCATCTCGTTTCACGCTGTATCCCGCACACAGTGGGATACAAAGTAAAAAGTTACGCTTTACCTGCAAATCAGGGACACAATAACATAACAACAACAAAATCTATATAAACTTTTACACAATCTATACTAAAATAATAAAATAAATTAAATCGCTACCGCTTATGACATGCACAAATCTAATATACGTAGTGCGCGTAACGCTCTCTTTCTACGTATGGGTACGTAACGTAATGTTGTAATTCCGAGCCGCATTATTGGGACAGGCGATGGTATACATATATTATTTGTATGCATATATGAAGTTATACATATAGTTATATGTATAACTTCAAACTTCAGAGGCAACTAAAGTACGTGTGGTAGAGTCACGTCGCCAGTAATGGCAACACACATGGGCAGACTCGACCGGATTAATACCACCCCCGGCATTTCAAACTGGTTGAAGTATTGGTGTTTGTAGTTTCGCATTAGGTAATGCCGGGCCCCGGTGCCCAACCCCACCTTTAAGGCCGGCAACGCACCTGTGGCTACTCTGGTGTCGCATGGGGTCGTGGGTGGCGGTGATCACTTACCATCAGGTGACCCGAACGCTCGTTTTCCGTGTCCTTTATCATAAAAAAAATACAGATATATACATACACATACACACATGTATGTATATATATATAATATTATTATACTAGTCGGCGCCCGCAACTTTGTTTGCGTGGAGTTTAAGATATATTTTAAATACATATTTTTTGTTCATCTCGAGGTATTACGTGTTGAGTACTTCCATAGAAATTAAATAAAATGTCCGCATGTAGGCAAGGCGTCCTATTCAAAGAACTTCTGAATCTTACGCTTTGATTAACCCCGCATGTGAGGGTTAGAAACAAACATTGTGTGGATACGGCTTTTCCTATTAAAGAAAGAAAATATTATGCTTTATAATAAAAAATAAATGAAACTTTCGTATCGTCGTATTCATGAAAACAACGTAAAAAAATATTTTTAACAGATTTTTTGTAAGCTATAGTAGTTTCTTGATATTAGTTGTATAACAAATTGCAAAAATATTTCTTTTAATTAAGAGTTAATAGTTCATAAGAAAATAAAATATAATTTTATTTTAATATTTACATTTGATGTTATCTACTTATTATCTAATATTTGAGTATTATGAAATAAATATCTACATAATGTCATTGCTCGTTATATTATACTGAAGTAATTGACTCTCTCGTGTTTTCTTTTACTCTGTTTAAAAGGTCGCATTGAATTAACCTCTGAGTTGATTTTCAAAACGAAAGTTTTATATGGATATGGTTGGCTTTAAGTGTTAAAATGGGTGCTTTGTTTACCGCTCTCGTACAAAAAAGAGAAATTACGTGTGCAGTGGCGAAAGTCATCGCTGCGTGAATTTAGAGGTATTTAACTGAGCTTTAAGCTGTATCCCTAACGGAGTGGTCAGAGAGGTCGGAGAGCCACACGCTTAGGTATTTCCATACCTCGTTCGCCTAGTCCACTGACATCAACCTCTACATAGATGTCCTTCGGGGGGTCCTCATGATTTTTACGTGAACTCCCTCCAGTATCTTCCGCCTCGGTCGTAATACTCTTGTCAGAGCAGTCGTGACAGGGGCAGATGTTATACGCCTCACAAGCATTCGTCACTTATCTCTATTGGCTGAAACCCTGGTACATAAATGTGAGTATCCAGTATCTCTTTTACTACTTACTTCTCTATCATAAATCTTTTTTGCCATTCTTTCGTCCCTCATTGTGTTTATCTGATTGGTGGCGCAGCCGCCATAGCTTCTGGTTGTAAGCAAGATGATTGTAGAATCGCTTCTCACACGGGGGAATTAATTATTTTCATTTCTACTCTGGTGATAAGACATAGTACGGCATTATTATCCGCAACTCAACATGCAGTGCTTTGAGAAATTGAGTGCAAATTGGAGTTAATTGGAAAATCTTATCACTACGTTTCATCTGGCCACTACAGCATGCTCTGTATAGTAGAGTGCTACGTGTAATAAACGAAAGTATTTTTGAAAATTATAGTTCTGTTATTCAAATTGAACTAAAAAAATCTTGCATACATATATATAACACACTAAATAAAATTCCCACTTTAGGCTATAAAACCTTAGTATTCTTATCCACATTAATCTAGTACGTAACTTAAGTTCTTATTAAGAAGGTTAAATGAATCAACAGTCACTTGGAACTCTTTAAGACAATTGGCACAGACTGGTACCTATAGACACATACCAACAGATTATATTTTTTTAGCCTCACTCTGTATCCTGCATAGGTATAGCAGAGAAAACGTAATGTTAAGACACTCCGTTCCCGATGGACCGCCGATTTTCTACACACTCCAAGTGGACCGTTATTGGCGGAACTTAACGATTACCAGTGCGAAGAAACGAAAATATTTCATTCTGCCGAATGGGAATCGAACCCACAATAGTTGCGTTTACAGTAAGACTGTGTCGGTGTGCCACTAACTTCTAACACTTCATTTCCACATCTATATGTATTGTTCTAGTTTCACAAAATCATTTAACATACTCGTAGCTGTCTAAATAGAAGCCTATTATCACATTATTACATTGGCTGCACGAATCAAATAGCGCTACGTAATTAGATCTGTTAACGTTGTATGTTGTAAATAATAATAAATATTTTCGTAACTGGAGTATATTTGAGGTCGATGCCACCCTGAGGACATTTTAAAAAGAATTATTTCATAACTTCGTCGTGGGCCTGTATAAGCGACGGTTTTGAGTTCCTGAATTCTGAAACATGACTTATTTTCCAAAAAAAAAACATAATAATTTCCAAAACTTGTTTAGGAAATTATTAATTATTTGTAAGATGGATGTTATTGCGTAACAAACAGCAAAAACATATACAGTCAAATAAAGAAGCTTATTATATATGAAGTCGGTTAAAAATTAAACAATACATTTTACCTGAAAAAGCAACAATTTTAATAAAACCAAATTCAAATCCCAAACTTTAAGTCTGCTCTATAATGCACACTGCATTATTCAACCTCATTAACACCGTCTAGTTAAATGTTAACTAAAAAAGTTAAACTAAACTGCGCTTCATAAATGAAATATATCTAATCATTTTGTTTCAAAGTTTCTTGTTGTTTTTGTTTAGGACGAACACTAATTAGTGTCATTGAAGCGTTGTTAGTTTACAATTATGCAGACTAATACATGTGATCAATTAAATATTGTATCCTGTGTTTATTATACAACTACCGCCTAAATGCGACTTCGCCCGCTTGAAAGTATTGTTATGTAATAGAAAATTATACATAATATTTATGTACATAAGTGTGGGTTTACATTTAAATTCTTTCTTTCAATTTTAGCTCAAAAGTGGAACAAACATCAGTCCCTTTAAATGTCTACGTTTTTATTATTAGTCGGATATACAATATACTCGTACATTAACAATAAAAGTACGGCCAAAAAATATATTCATAATAAAAAGCACTAAAAATATTTGGAGTTTCTCACGATATTAAACAATTTGGAACAGCGCTAAGTTTGTTTCGTCTTTTATCCTCGTTTCCTTGACAGCCTTTCAAACTAATTTCCTCATTATAGTTATTAGTTCTTATGAAAACTTCAATTTATTTGGATGGGGACGGTCCGAAAGCTCTTTTAGCGAGATTCTTACTAAATGTTATTATAAGATACATTTACTTATTAAATTTTAGAAATAGATGTTCAATTCTGCCATTCAACATGCACTGTACGCAACGGAAAGTGGACTATTACGCTAAATTAGTTATTCGCATATATTAAGTATAATAAACTTTGGAAATCCAACGTTTCGAACACTGCAGTACTCCGAAGTCACGGGTAGACTGATGTACGGTGTACCTGAGAACCTATTTGTAACCACTCGGACCCCTTTAAGACATTCGGTTCCTATTAAGACACTCCTTTCTCCACTCTCTACCGAATCCTGAAGACGTTTGCGTGTTGAGTGGCGGCAATCAGCTTGTATTGTTAGCAGAGACCATTCACTTTCTTTTCCTTATTCTTTCGTCACTCGTTCTCTCGACCAGCCAAATTCAATTCCATTTTCGTCAATTATTTATTTCATTAAAGAGATGTGATATAAAATAACTTGCTTTGAAAATTGTAGCTATCGATCGTTCGTTGTATTCAAGCAGTTGTAACATTACAACATTTCATTGTCTTTACTTATTCTTGAAAAATCCCGTATTCATATTCAATAAGCTTAACGAGCAGTTTGCTTTAAAATAACAATGAATATATACAAATTGAATTCTTAACATTCGAAAATTCAGAGTATTGCTTTAAACTATAGTATACCGACAAATGAAATAAGAACAATTAAAAATTAAAATTAAATAACTTCACGTTATATCTCGCACACAGTGGAGCAGAAGGCACCTAGTGTGGCCCTCCGTTTCTCTCCATCCGCCGGATTTCATCTACATTGACTACTGCGTAGCGGACTTTAACACCGCACTTTGCCTCATTACCTATTAAATCAAACATCTAAGCAATACAAAATTACAATTAGACATAAAACAAATAAAGAGATATTTATGAGAAAATGAATACTCCGCATTGGTAAAACACACTACTGCGTTGAGTATCGCTACTGAACACATTGGAGAACCGAGTGCCTCGACACTACATTCTTTCTGCTAACGTTAACCCTAAATGAAATAAACGTGAAAAAACGTAATATGACAAAAAATATTAAGAATACCCAATTAAAAAGTAACGATCGATTACGCCGCGAGGCAGCGACCCGATTCTTTACGTGATAAATGTATTAATTTTTCAATAAGATTTCATATTTTCAATTTTCATGCACATTCATTCAGTCATTTTGATTGTTCTCTCATATATTTTTTTCGGTATAATTATTTTTTTGTTGAAATGCTTTTAATTGTAACATCTTGTTTGTTTTCGTGTAATGTCTCTAATGGTGTAGTGCAGCATCGCAGGAACTACTGGAACATTAGTGAAATTAGTTTTTTTTTTTCAGCCCTAACGGAGTTCAACGTAACGCGTTTTTAATACAAAATACCAAATGACACTATATTATTATTATTTTAGGTAAAGAAATACAGAATGTCTAGAAACTTACGGCCTTATCATTGGAACACTGTAAGCATTCCAATAGTGAATAATAGAAGACCTTTAGTACATAGGTATAAATATGTGCTGAAGTAAAATAATATACATAATATTTATTTAAATACAAAAAAATGTAATGACGTGTTAAATAATTTAGCACGATCAATCACAGCAACGTTTAATCGGTCCATCTGAGGGGTTGAAAAATCTGACGCGCGGCCGCGCCCTGGTGTAATCATTTCATGTAATACTGCTTATTCATTTTTGGGGTTCAGTGGGGGTTAGAATTGACTGTTAGTTTTCTGTAAGTTATTCTGTAAGTAACAGAAGTCTCAATTGTCTGTCTGTCATTGAGCAAGGAGGTTTTATATACCAATGTCACATATGGCAGCATTTGGGGCACGTTAACATATTAGTTCCAATATTTTGTTGGCAAAGCAATACTAGACATTATCCATTACTAGTCGAGTTTAAGATGTATGTTATTGACTTAACTGCTATATAAAGAAACCCCACTCTTCACAGACACAATAAGATCAAAATATTAAAAATATTTCAGTTTCCCTAACATACTAACAAGTCTGAAATTAAAAGTGACCTGCATAACTTTCTTCAAAATCTTCAGATAAAACAATAAAAACCTAAAATCCCAAAAATCCAAACTAAGCCACATAAACACTTGTACAGAATAAACAACAATGTAAGGGCGTAAACGCGAAATGACTGACATATGTACGTTAAGTTCAGGATCACTGGAGCGATGGAGCAGATACGATGTGAATATCCGCATGAATGCACTAATAGCGCATTACCAACGATTTATGCCATACTAGCTGTTGACCCTGGCGCGTGTTGCGGCCTAGATTGTATGGAAAATACTTATTCTCCAAGCCCCAAATGAGAATCACTTTCTTTTATAAGAACTGTCATTAGCAAAAAAAAATGGATGGAGGATTGTTCCAAAATTTTACCAAGTTAAGTAACTCGTTGCTAGAAAACTATTTCTATTTCACTTGCCCAAGCACTCTAAGACTATAAAGTATAGAGTCGATGTAATTATTGCAGTCTCTTTGCCGACCACTCTTAATGCTGGTGACGGATGCATATGTAAATTTAATTTAGCAGCTCATCACTCTTTTTTCAACATAACATGATAGGATCAAAAGTCACATAGAGTCAAAACACTCCATGCTTACTTTTAAGGTCGGATTTGACTGGATGAATAAAAAAGATAGATCATTTACAATTACAAAATTTCTCGTACAACTCGATAAAACAAAATGGATTTAAATTATTACTACGGTTAGGCATATTCGTTGATAAGAGATCAGTTCGTAAAAAATCTTTCTCGGTACCATAATCTCAAATATAAACGTAAAATTTCACAGCATCCATATACATAGAAATGGCTACGTCCATATCTTCAGTAGGCCACTGTAGACTTACATTAAAAAAATTGCAGCTTCACGTTTTTTCCCGTATGTCCGGGTAGACAGACAGAGACTTTTGTGTTAAAATATTCCGTTGCCTGCGCACGTCTCAGTTTTTCGATTACGTAGATATTAGCAATAGATAATTTGTATGTATTATACATAAATTGTTGTTCTTTAGTCTTATGAATAAGTAGTTTGTGGAGACTGATCGGTATATGCAGAAATAAAAATATATATAATGTACTGTATGTCTCCCTTAAATATAAATAAATAAAGTATCGAGTGGCGGTATTCTATTAATATAAACTTACACAAGTATACAAATATACATTAATTCGTATTGATTTTAACTGTTAAGTTTTGTCGCTACACACTTTCATTTTATATTTAAGCTTCACAGTGGGACACAGCATCACGCAGATAACAGGGTAGGCAGACAAAAATTTATGTTAAGAAACTCCGTTTCGCATTTTCCGCAGAATTCTTTAGGCATTAAGACTCAACGGCTTAACTAAATGCCATTTCGCTCTGGTGTCTCGACACCAATGAAAGTGTTAAATATAAATATTTCATTTCCTCCAGTGGGAATCGAACCCACAATTTGTCGCGTTTACAGTCTCACTTTTTACCCCTGCGCCACAACAAGTCTCCATTTCACATATGTATAAATAACTATTACAAGCGCGATATAGTATACACCTAGTATCTATTAAAATAATGTTTAAAATTATTGAAAATGTAAACAAATTTTTGTATATAAAATTACAAATAAAAAAAAGTCGATATCTCGAGATCTTCTCTATTTTTGACTAATATAAATCTTTAGATGTAACATATTTTCAAAAATGTATCTTCTTATCTTAAGATAAGAAACTATTATATAATTAATCAATAGGTAGCTAGCTATTATACTTTAAAAAATTAAGACAAAATCGTCGAAAGTCTGAGCACAATAATGTAAGAACCATTACATGGAGATGCGGAAATTTGTAGTCGAACATATCAAAGTAAAAGAAAATTTCATCAGCCCGAGTCTTTTGACTGTGGAATATGAGCATGTTAAGATTTTTCTTTTTATTTTTATTATAAATGACATAAAAATAATTTTTCAATTTGGATGTGTTCATAGTTCATAGTTCATAGTCGAGGCCGCACTCGAAATAGAAAGACTACAAATATATCTGGTAAATGTATGTACGAAAGAGTGACTGTACGGAACGAACGAATGTATGAAGGATTCGTTTATTTAAGCGTGAACTGAATGAGATAGAGCATATTCTAACTGCGCAACTAATATACTTCGTGTGACCAAATATTAACTAATTCATCTGATTTCAGTACTAATTACCCATAAATAATTCACTGTTAAAACCAATTGAAGTGACCTGTGATTCATTATAAAATAGGTATGTTTCTCTTAATATATATATAACTATTCCATTATTGAATAGTCACTTTGTTATTTTTAGAAAATCCCTGCAATTATAAGGGAATAAATAGAGAGAATGTTGCGAAACTTCTACGATAACGGTGGGAAAAAGCGAGATTTTACATTTATTATTTATTTTTACAACTACTTATGTATATTATATGATTTTATACTTTTGTCTTCATATGATTCAACGCTGCGCATTGTCTCACCACAACGCTGTCATTATACAAAAATTTATCATTCCCTCTAGTGAACGTCGAACTCAAAACTATCGCTGTTACATTCCGTTGTACAGATAAAACAAAAGATCAAAGAAAAAAAAACCATATTAATTCAAGTGTGTTGAATATTTAACATTTTTAATTATTTAAAGAGTTACACTACAATGAATATTCATTGTAATTTATCACAGACTAGGTGGTGTTTGAAATTAAAGGAGCCAATAGTGAGTTCGATTTCTAAAAGTGCTAGTATTTGCATAGGTATGCGATTTTTTGCATTTCAAGAGGGTAATTTATTTGTATAATAAATTAGTATTATATTAGTGTAACCCTAGCGAACAGAACACTTGTTATTTATAATAGAGGCCTATTTTATAGTTATATTATTATTTTAAGTGAAACTTAATATATGAAGTGTACCTAATAATATCATAGACAATTGCCTAAAATGGGATCAAAGTCCATCTTTGTACGACAAGGAATTGAGTTTTATTATAATCCTTTCTACCCTAAAATCTATATAACTAGTATTGTTTTTTAGCTTCACGCTGCATCCCGCATACAGCAGGGTAAGCAGATGGAACCTAATGTTAAGACATTCCGTTCCCCATTTTCCGCTCAAATTTCTTGACGCTGCTTGTTGAATGAAGACACTGGACGCACTTAGTTTTGTTATCAAAACAAAGAAATGAAATTTCATCATGGGAATCGAACCCACAACCGTCACTTTTAAAGTTAGACGGCCTCAATAAATGGTATTAATATTTTAAATATACTGAGAAAGCTTTAAAATACAATTGTATTTACAACCACATATTTATTACTTATTTTTCCTGAGGCTGGCGGGCAGACAGGTTATACCTAAAACAAATTACATTAATGTATTGAAAAATTTAAATTGAAAATTTTATTTTAATACAAATTGTTAGGAAAATGGACTAGTTTACTATTTACCTACGGCTCGTCCGCATGGTCTAATTAACTAAGTTACATCGGAATAATTAACGTAACATAACATCTGTAGCCACTAATATGTTTTATATATAGACTATTCAATAAAAAAAAAGATTTTTTCAATTCCAACAAATAGTTTCTGAGATTATCGCGTTCAACTAAGCAAACATATTTAATTCAAAGGAATAACAGAGAACATAGTGTTTGTCACTTCTTTCTGGCTGCACCGCTGTATGTGAGATATGTGATAGTAAAATTTACAAGTTCAGTGCATGACTCCGTGGCGCAACGGTAGCGCGTCTGACTCCAGATCAGAAGGTTGCGTGTTCAAATCACGTCGGGGTCAATCTCATTTACTTTTGCTTTATTTTTTATATAAATTTAAATTACCGAAAAAGTACTAATAAGCATTATGTTAAAGGTAGAGATTCATTGGTTCGATTCTGCTGCAAAATTTTGTTTCGGTCGGACGTTAGTTCAAATACTTTGTTTTCATTCATTCATTTCGTACACGTTGAATTTTTAATTAACAGACCGAAAAAAAGTGAGAAATTAGATTTTATTTCCTTGCTATAATAAGAAGACAATGCGCGGCGTTGAGTTCTGCTACCTGCTCCCAATGTCCGTTCACTTGTTCACTTTTTTTTTATGCAAAAGGACAAAGCAAACAAGCGTTCTGGTCACCTGATGGAAATAGTTAGCGCCGCCTACGACCCCATGCAACAGTAGAGCTACAGATGCGTTGCCGGCCTTTAAGATAAGGAGATAGACACGCTTTTTGAAGGTACCCATATCATATCGACCTGGAAACATTGCCGCCGTTAGGCCATTCCACAGTTTCGTGGCGCGAGGAGGAAAGTTCACATGAAACCGCACATTAGAGGAATGCCACGTATTCAGTTGGATGATGGTTTAACTCATGACGTACTATGCGGTTAGATAATTCGGGGGCAGGTAACAGGTCAAAAAATTCTTCAGAACACTCCCCATGATAAACGCAGTAAATTGCAAAGTGGTGTCCAAAGGTATCAAGTGTTTCACAGATTATTGGGTCCCCAATGATTCGAACTGCTATATGTTGTAAGATGACTTGACTAAAGCTAAAGCTAAATACTGGCAAATTATGGTCTAAATTTTCCCTGCACTGAAGACGAAAACTACGAATGTCTGGCAAAACAAATTTTCCGGTTTTCTGCGGAATGGAATACTGAGAAAAAATCTCTTCTTTGCCACTTTTTCTATTTGTTTTTAATATCAAGCCTTATCTGATATACAAATTGAATAATAGCCACATGAAATAAACAATAAAGAGTGAGCTCAAAAGCAAACATCTGTAAAAACCGAACAAAAACAATCCCAGTATTATAAAACAAAAACAAAAGTCTAAGTACCTTTTATAATAAATATTTTATTGTATATATACTCGTAGCTTTTGTACGGCACACAATTAATCAAGATAATGGGCTAATGAGGAATTCACAATCGAGCTTTATCTATAGACCGACTTTAACTGTATTACTGGACTTATTTATTGCTATTTGCCAATAATTAGTTATAGACTGTTAGTAGAGAAAGAACAAGTGTTTTATATTTTCATGTCTTTATTCAATGTATCTGACACTTTTGTGCGTTGCATGACTGAGTGTAAATGTGACGATTGTGAGTTCGATTTCCAGTGTGTGTAATGTATTTCATTTTTTGTTTTTCTTTTGACAAATTGCAATAACACGCAATTTGTCATTGGTGCTATTACGTCAACAACTATTATATCTGTATGTCCAGAATATATATTATATCCAGAAAACGATGCAAGCATTAAAAAAATATGTAGGTATTGTTCAAGAAAATTGGTAGCTCCCCAAAAAAATTTATAGGGATTTGGTTTAGAATAGATAATCCATTTCATATATATATATGTATTTGAAATAGCCAACAGTTGGCACATCCATGAGATCCGATCTTATAAGTATGGGCAATGCTTAGAGTCTCTCTAAGCTCTGCTAAGTATATGAAACTCTCTGTATTACGAATACGGGTACTCGTAATACAACAGAACATTCAATACACAGGGAGCGACCGTCGCCATTAAAACAATTGAAACACTGATCACACGATCATCTTCTTAGCTCCAACTCTTCAATAAGATCTTAACACATCATTCCTTTACACATCGTGAGTGAGACCAGTCGTGGAGCAGGGACACAAAGTGTGACTGTGAACGCGACCAGTTGTCGATTCGATCCCCACTCGAGAAAATATAATATTAGTTTAAATGTATATTTTCATTTCTTCGCTCCCGTGTCAAGGCATAGTGCGGCGTTGAGCTCCACCACTCAACACGCAATGCCTTCAGAATCCGGCACACATTAACACAGACAAATTTAGTGAAGGGAAGTTCATTTTTAAACTGGATGATCCATACAGACTGTTGGCATGCACTGTACAGTACATAAAGTAACGTAGTTCCAACAAACGCATACAGTACAACAAAATGGGACGTTTCGAAGTAGACCGAGCATATATTTGCCGTGGATGCGTATTTTTCTACTAAAACACTCTTCAGTTCGACCGTGGTTTATATAAAGTTGATACAAAGAGCTCTCTTTTTGTCAACATGTGTAGCTATTTTAGCACAGTCGTGGCACAGGTGGGAAGTTACGATAGTTAGTTCCCACTCAATAGAAAATATTTATCACTCATTCGGTGCAACAATGACTTATTTGCAGTTTTTCGAAATATTACAGGATACGTAAGTTTGTATACAGTCTCTCCGTTATATATACGTTGATATATTTAACTATTGCTTTAAAGCAGCGCCATTAGGTCATCGCTTACAATTTAAAATTGAATTTTAGGCAGTTTTATGTCCGGTTTGCAAAAAGATGTAGCGAGGTATTTTGTTCCTCAAATTATACCGCAATGTTCCGAAAAATGAATCGGAAAGTAGGGGACCTGAGTAACTTGGCACTATGGTTTTATGTTATACAGCATGAGACTAAAAAAAAACAAAATAGTTCAGTCTTGTTTAAAATAAGAACGCCTTAGTTTAGTTCTAAAAGCTTAGTGTCACAGATTCTGCTCTGCTGCAAGGAATAATGAAAAGAAACTTTAGATTGAAAGCTTCACTGGAGCTCCCATCTATCTTCTGCGAGAACAGTAAGTAATGTATGTACACGTTGTTAAAACTGTAAGACACTTTACGGATATTTATAACAATCAACTTGTTTACTCGTTATTATTAAAATCTCGCAGTATATTAAACTATTGGAATTTGCGAAAAAAAATTGGCAAAGAGAATAAAAATAGGTAAATGTGTTCTGAACCCGTTACCTGCTTTTCAAGACGCAATGCCTGTGCCTACCCTGCTGTGTACGGGACAGTTATACTCAAATCCGTAGTAGTTAAAAGATTTAGATGAAACAATACAGCAAAATAAGAACAACACATGCCACAATTTTGTCAACTTTTCGAAAAAAAATTTCAATAATACAAAAATATATTCAAGAGCCGCGTTTGAGTCGTTACTATAAAAACAGAAGTGTTTTTTACAAGAAATATCTAAATTCTGTAGCGGCGGAGATTTCCGATTTTTTCATCAGCCCGTTTCCTTTTAGTATACTAGATATTGAACAACAGTGTGTATTGTTCGTGGTGATTGATATTTAATGACTGTAGGTCAGCGATTTGTTTTCAGTTGTTGTATGTAACATAAGACTGCGTTCTCGCGCCGCGCTGCGAACTATGTTTTTTTAATAGAAGTTTTGGAATACAGTCGACGTGCAGTGGTCCAGCATGTGACTGTCAATACGACGGCTTTTTCCGAATTCCGCCACTATCCTTTTCATCTCGGAAAATAGGTGGAAAGTTTGGATCAGAGTGTCTAAGTACTAGGTTCACTTCCTACCCTGGCACGCGAGAAAAAATGTGAAGCTACTTTTCAAAAAATATAAAAATAATACTTTGGGTCCCATTACATCGGGACGAACCTTTAAGTTAAATGAACAAACCCCTCATAACGGATATTGGAGAAGTCATTATTGCCTAATAAAGCAGATCTGGTGAAAAAATTGGCTATTACACGCGATACCGTTCTCGTAATGGAGGTCAAGACTTCACTGAGAAAGAAAGCTATATAATATATATTTATATTACATACATTTATTTAAGGCAGAGTGCTCAAGCGTGTGGCTGTAAATGCGACGGCCGTGGGTTTGATTCCCACTCGGGGGTATTAAATAATTAATATTAAGATTTCCTCACTCTGGTATCAAGCTAAAGTGCGGTGTTAATTTTCGATACTCAACACGCATTACCTCAAAAATTCGGTGGAGAACGTGGAATGGAGTGAATGCCACTGAGCCACAGGCCTCTGGGTAAAATATAAATAGTTAAATTTTATTAGCAGAAAACCCTCAGTTATTTAATGTTCATTCTTCATAATGGACCTTTGAGCAAGCTTGAACTAGCTTTGTGAAAGGAGAGAGTTCCTTTTAAAGAACTTAAACCGTTTATTCTGTGTCAATATTGTATTAAAGACTTATGACTTAGTTGCGAAAGAGTACAGAAAGCCTGCCTGCTACGGACTAGTGTGAATTTCTGATAATGTTAGGATGTTCTGTACTATATTCCTTTATATAAATAAATCATTAGCTTCACGCTCTATCCCGCACACAGCAGGCTAGGCAGAGGGACCTCTTGTTAAGACACTCCGTTCTCTACTGTCCGCCGAATTTTGGAGGCATTGCATGTTGAGTGATTGGGGAACTCAATGTCGCACTTTGCCTTGATACCAGAGCCGTTTTATTTTCATAGAGGGTCTCCCTTAAATATTTATCTTTTTCACCATCTCTGAAAATTTTAACTGCCTATGAATATCACGGTGCCTGATGTCCGAAGGATAGACAGACAGCTGATTTTGTAAATACAAAATAAATGATATCATTTATGAGAAGGCATAACTGAACGCCACAGAATGTATACTCCGAGCCGAAATCAAAGCCAAATGAACAAATAATTATTTATATACCGTATTTTCATTTTTACTCCATTCCATAGTTATATAACGCATTTTACTATAGTTATCCCGAGCTTTACAGAAGAGCTTTACAACTAGAATATGCTCTCTAATCAGCGCCTACGTTATGGTACCTGTGGAACATACATGCTGTTCAGCATTAACATTCATTGTATATATGATATTTTTTGAGAAATAAATATATCTTTAATCACATATCTAAATTAATGTTTATTCCATGTTCTTATTAAAATAATGACTTACTTTGACTAAGTAATGATCGAAAAAATGAAAAAAGCGCTTAAGCAAAGTGGTAATAATATATACTACTAAGTTTGTTTTCTATTCTATAGGCATTGCCTTCGGGACTCAACGCGAACGTGGGGACGGAGTGTCCTAGTATCAGGTTCTCAGATTTCCTCTGCCCACCCTGCTATATGCCGAATACAGCTCGAAGCTAAAAAAAAATATACAAAGTAATTTATCTCAAGATTATAGTCTATCAAAGTTAACTAAATTGTTTAGACAGTTTCTTCACACGATTGAATTTTGTAAAGTAATTGTAAGATCCTATATAATAGGCAATTTACTTTCAATAGGAGGACGAGGCGTAGACAGACGGTGGGGACTGTCAATTATAGGGTAACCCTTTTATACTGGTGTAGACTATTTGTTCGGTTACCTTATTTGCCTTGTCTAGACTTCATCTTTCTTTAAATTTCAATATTTGAAGTAAAGTGAAGTGATTAGAGCTCAAACGACACGTTTACTATGCACAATCAAACATCAGAACATTATAGTAATATATATTTTTTTTATTTCCTTTTTTGCCGTAGTCGTCGTGGAGCCTCCGTACAGCGTCTAATTCTTAATAGCAACTAGTGAACGTAACGGTCGTCTGTTCGATTCCCGCTAGGAAAAATTATTAAAAAAAAATAATTTTATAATCTGGCATAGTCAAAATTGGGTGGAAATTTTAGAACGAAGCGTCTTGACACTAAGTTCTCTCTGCCTACCTTACTATGTGGGAATAACCTAGCAACTATTTTTTTCTTAAAATTATAGTATACAGTTTGATTCATTTTAAAATTTTAAACTCTCGTTAGGAGATACATAGGTAGGTACATACATACATACATACATACGCTGCAAAGAGTTTATAGAGTTTATTCGTAAACCCATTTCGCTAAGCCTTAATCTCTGTAACGAGACTGATAGACGTTTAATTAAATTTTAAAAGTGATCTTAAAAGCCTTCGTGCGAACAATAGCAAACCGTCTGGATTTTTGCTCGTGTGTGATGAAATATGGTATGAAGAATGTGTATTATTAAAATTTCTCTTAGTAAACTGTATGCAATGGTTGGTGGGTTCAAATCTTGTTCAAGAGAATATTAATTATTTCCTTTTTATGCTTCTCGCACTTTTATTTTTTAGCATTCTGTATATATCAGTGTAGGGCCGCATCGCGCCGCTCATAATGATATTTAAATGTTTTATTTTATAGCTTTATATATTTAGATAAAAACAGACTTAATGAGAGCTTTGATTTTCGTGAATGTCACAAATTTAAATAGTTATATTTGTAAGGTAATATATAATTAGTTGTGTGTATTTAGTATTATATTTTTAGAACTCGGTTTCGAATCCGCAATCATTGAATCCTAAGAGCATAATAGTTATCTTATTTACAATTTTGAATGAAACGCAAACAAAAGAAACTCTATCTCAGTCCCAAGTACGTAAAGAGCTCATTCATTAAAACAACAAAGTCTACAGAAACTTGAACTTAAGAAAACAAGTGTTTTACGAATTACCCATACATCCGTTGCGGTTGAAACTTTGTAAAATAGACTAAGTGGCAGATGTTAAAAAAATATAGTTTACAATAAAATAGATAAAACTTATGTAGATAAATTTTTCATTAATATTAGAGATCATTTTCTTTGCTTGCTTACACAGTCTGTTCCCCACTTTCTGACCAATATTGAGACCAAACCAAGACAAATTGCGTGTTGAATGGCAGAACTTAACACCGTGCTTTATCTTGCCAAATGTAGGGATGTAAATAACTCATTCTCCTGAGTGAGAATCGAACCAGCAAGTGTCTGTCACATTCACAGTCGCTCGCTTATAACTCTACGCAACCACTGACCTCAAAAGATAACTGAATATGTAATTATACATTGTGAATAGATGTTTTATGTTGTTTTGTTAACAATGATTTAAGCAAAGATAAAAAAAATATTTAAATGAATGTAAAAATCACTAAACCAAATGTTATCTAAAATGTTCAAGAACATTTCTCGTAGCATTTTAAATAACTAGAACCAGCTTAGCTTTCTGCGTATATTTTTACACAAGTATAACAAACACTACAGCGTGACCGTAATAAATAATGTAGCGCCTATCTGAGGGCCGCAGAAGAGTTCTTACAGTGCTATACAAAATACGAGGGTAGTTTGAAGTTGTCTCTACATAGCTTTACAAATAAAATGGACTTAAGAGGTATGGGGAGACGTCGGTTGATCTTCCAAAACACAGTATCAAAGATACTGGCATAAGGTCACGTAAAAAGCATGAGGACCCCCAATTTTCGAAACATTGCATAGTAGCCGAACTGAACGATGTGTTTTGTTTTTTATCAGAGCGAGGAAACGAGAATAACTCTGGGTTTCAGATATATTCTATAATATACAAATAATATACATTTTAATAAATACCAATCAATATAAGAAGTAACCATCGTAGAAAAGGAATATCTTTACATTAGGTTCTCTCTGCTCCTCTATGAAATGAAAAGCTTGAACCTCTATAAAATTCTAACGAAACGACCAAAACCAGTAAAACTACGAACTTCTATAAATGTACATAAAAGTTTATTTTAGTATTTTTACTTTGAAATGCACCGGCGCCGCAGAGCGCGGCTAATGTACACCCAACAACCATCAATCAAAAGTTACAAGTCTCAATAACATATCATTTATTTAAAGAAGCCTGTTCCTGGTACTGAGGTAAGTTCCAGGTTTTATGTCAGCGTACTATTGAGAGTTTACTATTTTGTATCATATAAAATGTATAATAAGTTTTTGTCTTTCAAAGATATTTATTCCTTTGTATTTATATATATAAAACTTGTCATTTACTGAATAGTTGTCAGATGAAACTACTGGACTTTTAAATCCAAATTTGGCATGTTGGTAGGACAGGGAATGTAAGTAGCAAAGTTTATATTTATTACAATTTACTAAATAAAATTTTTATTCAGGATTTATAAAGAAATCTAGACGAATTCTTTCTAGGCATATCTAGACAATACTTAACTCATATTCATGCTCAATATTTGTTGATTAACATAAGAATTGACTTGTTAAAATCTCTTGTAAATAGATTTATTTATTAGAAATAATTTTTGTAACTATAAAAAATATGTAATAATATGAAGGTCGACCAGCAAAGTAGATTAAGGTCACTTTCAAAGTATTGTTGTATCGATAAGGAAAACACTTCCAGTAATAATATGAGGTACGGTACAAGGTGTTTTATTATATTCACCCCCTAGTTGAAATGGGACTCACATATTGAGGGTTCCGTATTAATTTTATATAATACTTACAAATATTAATTTATATATGTGAAGAAATGGAACATAAAGAGAAATGGACCACCAAAGTGAGCTCAACAATCACCAGTCACCAGACAATCAATATGAAAAATTGGCAATATAATATTTTAGATGACGCCCCAAGATGATCGAGGTGTCTTATTTCAACAAATACAAATTACCTCGCTTTTCTCTTTGAAAATATTTTTTATCAGACCAATTTATTAAAACCTAAACCTAATAACAACGGTCGTAGTGAAATTATATGATATTATAATGTCTACGAGTTTAGAAGAACTTAATTATTTAGATTATAAGTATTTTTTAAAGTGTTATTCCAAACTTAGGATAAAACAAAATATTAACGTTACGCGTTAAACAATTTAATGTGGCCATATTTAATCCTGTGTCTCTTAGATACGCCCGAAAATTGTAAAAAATGTGTACTTGTGTTGTTTATGGGAGTGATAATTAAAGCAAAATAATAATAAAAATCTTTATGAGAACTTTTTAATTTTTTGTGAATACAATTCTACAAACATATAAGAAAATCATGAATTCAAGTATAAAATCTAGAATGGAGTAAAACAGGGGAGAATGAAGTTTCTCCACCTCTTTTTCATACACCTCAATATATCACAACCACAATTTTCTCACTCTAAAACTTGAGTAAACGTAAATTTTTCTATCCACCGCGTTGAATCCTTGAATAATGAATTTTAAAAACATACTTCAGAAGACAATATGAGACCAGCTAACTTAATTGGGAAAGGTGTGAAGACTGACTGGGTAATAAATGACGAACTTGGCGCTAATGTAATTAAATATTAGTGTTGTCTTCGTGCGAAAATGCTGATTAATCACATTTAACAGTTCGATTTTTTTCAT
The DNA here is from genome assembly GCA_037355905.1 of Heliconius aoede. Classification (NCBI taxonomy): domain Eukaryota; kingdom Metazoa; phylum Arthropoda; class Insecta; order Lepidoptera; family Nymphalidae; genus Heliconius; species Heliconius aoede. Next base: position 1,139,970 of record JBAIZZ010000228.1, read on the forward strand.
TTCACGCTGTATCCCGCATAGAGGAACAGGATGAGTGGATTTGATTACCACTCACCAATTTTTATTTAAAATTTTATATTTCTAATTATTTCATATTTTTCCGAGAAAATGAATGAAGTATTACAGTCCCCCTAGTGGGAATCAAACCCACCTCCATCACGTTTGCAGACAGACGTTGCCGATATCTGAAGTATGAAAATAATAAACTTATACACTTAATTGCAGGTAAATCTTCCTATTACTAAGTATATACATAATTTCAGGATGTTAGGTATAAATAAGACGTTAAAGTAAACACTTGTCAGCTGAAAATGCAAGGAGCTAAAAGGATAAACAGGGTTTAAAATAAATGAATTATTCATATCCTCTCAGCAAATTAATCGGAATGGGGGTTCAAATACGTCTACTGTATGAAACATTTATTAGTAATCAGCTTCCACTACAGATTTTACCTGTACGGCCTTAAAAATATATTCCAAGATATGGGAATAAATATAGTCAATCTAAAACTATATTTATATATTTTTTGTAAGATATTAAATAAGTGCCGTTACATTCTTATACGCTTTCTGTAAATAATATTTTTTATTTCCTTTGTGCTCAATAGTAATACAAAAAAAAACATTCAGTCTGGATAAATTTCAATATACCTACGCTACTATATTCAAAATACTACCAATAAGCAGAGAAATCAGAGAGATTTGTCACTAAATTGTCATCTAATGAACATAATGAAGTTCCTATAAAGGCTGACGCTAACAATACTAATGAGCACTCACGACCACGACGATATAAGATGTCATAAACGTTACAACCATGGAGTAAAGCTGTCGTACATACAACTTAGTGATAAAAATGTTTTTAGAACATTCAATTAACTTGTGAGAAGAAGCAGATTGAAATTCAGTGACATACATTTTCTATTTTATTCAAATAGAATTTTACAGTCTGTTCTGAATTGTGGAATGAATATGTCGACCGCCGGTTCGGAAGGCAGTTCTGCTGAGAAGAGCCGACAACAAACTCAACAGTTGCTCTTCAATATTGAGGTTATAATATCATTACTGACAACAATAATATTATAAGGGTTCAACACGCAATGCCTCAAGAATTCAGTGGAAACGGAGTGTCTCAATGAGGAAATTAGTGTCTTGACATTAGGCTGCCAGGTTCCCTGTGCTTACCAAGTATATGCGGGAAACAACGTATAGCTTTAATAAAATGTGTCTTTATTTCTCCGTTTTAGTTATATTTTTGTTACTTCCAAACGAGAATTTTTCCTGCAAATCAACCAAATTTAAAAAAAACTTAAATCGAAAAAAGTAAAAGTAGCCAATCAAACACTTTCTCTACATACATTTCCATACAAAATTTTCATGCTAAAGGCTCGTTATAGAAAAGAAAATTCCCGATAAACATCGATACATCGTTATCCTTAACCCTTTTAAATTGATGCTTTCAATTGGATAAAGAGATTCGAAATAGAGACATCAGTCTACAGAAATCGATTCTAATTCGATAGCTACGCTTATTCGTAAGATATACCTACTTTATTCAATTGTAGGTTTTCTTTAATATTTATATTTAAAGATGACATATAAAATGAGCGGATGAACGATTTATTTTAAATTTTTCGCTGTGATAACAAGACAAAGCGTGGCATTTACTTCTACCACTCAACGCGCAATGTCTCGAAAACGGAACGGAAGGTGTACAGAATGTCTTAACACTATCTATTTCATCTTTTTACCCTGCTGTACGCGAGATGCACCGCTAAACTAAATATAATTTATCCATCTATCTTTTCTCTTAGCGAACACTGTTTCATGAAATCAGATAATAAACGTTTAGTAAGTGAGATTTGAACTGGTTTGAAGCTTCCGTTCGCTTAAAAATGGACTTGTGGTCTCACGTCAAACTAAATATTGCACAAAATAAAATATACTGTAAAATCCACACGACGTTGTAGTAGGGAAGTCTCTACGGGTTTCAGAAAAGGTTACTGTTTCAATTTAAATATCAACGGCACGACGACGTTGTCATGTACGAGAATATATATATAATAAAAGCTAATAAAGTTGATGCGGAATATGCATTTAGTTAAAACAGATGTATGCCATGATTATATTTACTTAAGTTTGTTTGTAAAACCGCGGAGATGCGAACCGTCCTTCAAGGGCGGTGGATTCAACGTGCATGTCTCCCTCTGCATATCCTGCAATATACAGGATATCAATTTTCATTTAAACAGGACAATCCATTAATAAATCCTTTCAACCTTCACCTATAAAACAGTACGAAATGAATATCAGCTACAAACGACAGCTCTAATTGGCAATCAAATCAAACTTTGATTCGCCTGTCGATATTGGAGGCAATTTTATCGCAGATAAGAGCCCGTATTACTGTTTTGCTGGAAATATTTTAATTTAAGTATGTAATTGAGGAATGGTTTTACTTCAAGATTCGACGACTCTGGCAACCCTGGTACCCGCGGGATAAGGCAAAAACATATACAAAGTAAGCTACAAAATACAAAATTAATACTATAATCTTTAACAACATGACGTTATCACGCGTCGCGCTTTAGCGATGCTTTCAACACCATTTACCTTTAATCAACTACTAGCTTTATCCTGTAAACTATTTGACACTCTGTTTACTTACAGAGCACGTTTAAAATTCTTTATCATAGTTATTTAAGAGACTATCTTTCATATTGTCGGTTTAAATTGTAAGCCTGCGAAATCCGTTGTTTTGTATATTTTTATATCGTTCAAAAGTGTAAAAAGAATAATATACGTATTTTTATAATTTATTAAAACTTTTTTGTCTCTCCTGTGAATTTACTTAACAGGCTGTTAGATATATGTTTATGTTAAATATTATTTATTTTATCATTTTCACAATACACAGTACATACACAGCGTAAGTAGTTGACAAATTATTATTTCCTACCACATTTTAAGTAATAATAAAAAAACAAAGAACGTATAGCTTAGTAGAGGTAAGTACCAGGCGAGTTGAAATTTTGCTGTGTTCAAATTTTTACACATTATCTAAAAAAGTATTGTCCTTTCATAAGTGTGGACTTAACACGGAATGCCTCCAGAATTCGACGAATGTGAGGAGTGGAGTGTCTTAACACTAGACTCCCTCTACCTACCCCGCTTGCGGGATGTGGGTTACAATTGCACTGGATTTGCGTGAAGCTGTATTTGTATATAATATGTAAGTGTGGAATATTACATTTAAAATGTTATATTATATTTAATTTATCTAACAACAGCTATCTAATAATAAAAAAAACACCATTAGGTATCTAATCTAGTAATAAAGGTACAGTAATCGCTCATAAGTCATAACACACGCTCGTGTCCGTCGTTCACAGCGAGGGGAGAAACAACGTATGTTTTATTTATGCTGCACATATATCTTCCTGCTCGATGAAGACGCTCTCAATGGGATAGCATTTTTAAGATTGATTTCTTTATTGTCTTTGGAATAAAATGTTATTTTATAGTACGTAGTAGCGATTTATAAGAGGCAGCTCCACGCTTTTTCCCGCATAGCAGGTTAGAGAAGGAATCTAGTGTTGTGACATGATTCTCATTGTAAGCCCAATTTAGGAAACCTTGTGTGTTGAGTGGCAGAACACAACGCTGTCCTTTGTCTACCAGAACGACATAATGAAAAAAAAATAGATAAGTATCATTGCAGAGATTTGTACATTTTTAAATTTGCATAATTACTTTCTGAGTTGACTAAGTAATTTATTAGTGAGCTACACATCAACCAAAATCACATCACTATATATATCAGCCAAAACCTAGTAAAAACTAAAAAAGACTACCCTATATTCTCTTTGATCCGTACAGGATTTTACAAAGCCGGGAGCATCGCGTTTGCATATAACACTAGATTTAGACAGTTTATTTCTTATTTTATTTATATTATCTAAAACTATTTGGGATATTTACTTCCTTATTTACATCGCGTGAATGGAGCGGGTTCGTATACTGGGGAAAATAATGCATAAAGTATGTAGAGATTTGGGTATAGCAGTAAATTTGTGGAAATACAATAGGAAAACGTCATTGCGGCGCAAGGTGACGCTATTGTAGAGTTAAGAGTGAATTTCATCGCTATGATGGTGAACAGAGACAACCTACCAACAATGCCGACTTCTTGAGGCCACTCGTTGTGCAGCGTGGGACTGTAAACGGGACAGGTTGTAGGTTCGAATCTCAAAATGAAATATTTAATATTTCCATGTGCTCGCTTTGGTGACGATGCAAAGTGCAGCGGTCAGTTTGACTAATCAACACGCAATGCCTCCAGACGTGAGGTGTGTTAATGAGAACAGAATATCTTAGTCCCAGGAGGGATCCTAGGAGGAATCCTAGGAGGGAGGGGACCTGGGAACGTCCCCTCTGCATACCCTGCCATGTGTGAGATACAAAATATATAGCAAGATAAGATAAAAAAACATTACACTACGCAGAGAAGAACGCTGAAATTTTCCACGTGAGTA
>JBAIZZ010000228.1:1144603-1172305 GCA_037355905.1 Heliconius aoede
CAACAGCATTCTGAAGGCATTATTATATTGTACGCGTAGTGCGTTGTAGGCTAGACGCGTATAGTTCACCCACAGGCCACCCGAGTGGAATGACTGACAAAATGCCCGGAATAGGGTAATCTTGACAGCCGCAGTACCACGGGCAACGGGCAACAACGGGCACGAACCTGCGTGCGACCATATTGCTTCTTACCGCCAACGCTCTACGCTCTCTCTCAATGTCTTTGTCATCGCTCAAATTTTCAGTAAGAATATGGCCCAAGTACTTAAATTTTACATCTTTATTCAATGATGACCCATTCAGAGTTACTGGTGGCACATGACTAGGTGAACGGTGAACTTTAAATACAATAATTAGACTTTTCTTTGCATTATACACCAAACCGTTCACCGCCGCGTACGACTCACAGATACTTATCAACTCTCTCAAGCCGAAATCGAGGGACTCAGCAGCACCATGTCATCAGCGTAGCTAAAGTTGTTGAGGCATTGGCCCTCTATGTAGAATCCGACATGGACGCAGCTGAGCCGCTCAATCAGCTGATTAATATAGAGGTTGAAAAGGATAGCTTAACCCACCCTGCCTTACACCACACGTAAGAGTATATTCATCCGACAAGACACCCGCCAACCTCAGTAGATTTTTTTGATGCTCATACCAGAATTTAAATAACTGCGTACACTCTACCGGTATACCCGTACCTTCCAGCTTCTCCCATAGGAGCTTATGATTTACCAAATAAAAGGCTTTATACAAGTCCAGAAAGCATGCGTACACCGGCGTTTTCCTCTTAGTGTAATACTTGACAGTATGTTTAAGGCTGAAAATAGCACTTTCTGTAGAGACACCCGGCTTAAATCCAAACTGGGCGTCATGAAGTTTATATAGCAAGAAAGGCACAGGCTGGTGTTAAGTCACTCCGTTTTCTATGCACAGCTAAATTGACAGATGATGATGACAGATCTTTAATCCAAGTCTTTTGTCATACTTGCGTTTGAAATAAACGTTATCATATCCATATCAACCATACTAAACCAAGGACATTGAATTGTCTGTAACAGTCTGTAGCAGATTCATATACTGCCTGCGCGGATAGTTTTTTGTTTGTAAATTATATTATTTTAAATGTAAGGCATTTAAATTGTAGGTACGTATATGAAAGAAGGCAGTGCCACTTTCTATTCCGGTATATATATTAAGTGCAAGTAGTTTTATCAAATTTAAATCTAGACATTTTTATTTTGACATCAAAAACTAGATAGATATTCAATATTATTTTATGTTTTACATATAAAAAAGTTGTAGTTTATAAGATTGCATTTTCTTTAATAACTTCAAATGGAAGGAATTTTAAGACGATAATTATTAGGTTTTCCATTAAAATCAAAGAAATAGAATTTAATTCATCTGTAATAATAGTGGATTTAGTGACAATACATAATATTGTATCATCGAGCTTATTTGATGATGGATCTAATTAGAATCTAAATTTATTATCCCATTAAGACACTTTCGTTGCCCATTTCAAGCCTAACTCTCGAGGCATTTGTCTAGCGAGAAATGACCCCACAACCGTCACGTTTACAATCGTACCCTGCTGCCTCTCGAAGGCCTCATGTCATAACCATGTAAGCATCACTTACATAAAAAGAAGATATTTCAAAACATAATTAAAATGGCAATAGGAATGATTAAACCAATACAAGCGCCGTTAGCTCGGACCGAGCGCATGTACACCAGCGACCACCGACCAGGGAGTAACGGTCCGCGGCGCGAACGACATTTGAGGCATTCACTCCACCTAATAGGTAACAAACAGCGATGGCGGAACAGGTGTGAATTTATCTAATTAAAGGTAGCTGACGACTTAAATCTATTGATACGATTAGTTTAATCTGATTTAATACTGGTATAACCAGGCGGGCGACGTTTCCTGTTTACCAGAGGCGCGTTGCGGCGTTGAGTTTCGTTACTCAACACGCAATGCTGTCGGAATTGCGTGGCATTGCGTGTTGAGTGGCGGAACTCAACGCCGCTCTTTGTCAGAACTCAGAACTGAACTTTTATATATAATAGTATTTTTCTATAAAAAGCGTTATTTTATTTATTTTATAGTGATACAAATGCTATGGAATGAAGCTATAAATTGCATGAGCTTTAACTCGAATGTTTTACTAGTAAACTTTAACGGGTTCCAACATTCAGGTCCTGACTCCATGATTACACCAGCTCCTTGATACCATAATATTGTATTGTTAGTTGTTACTTAAGTTACGTATAACTGCGAAGATCCATGAGGATCAGTTCATTAAATTCAGATTCTTAGATTTTATTATATGGTTTGTAACATCTCGACCAAATAAAAGCGTGTTAAATAGATAAGCGCGAACTATTGAACACTAAATGTAACAGTTAACAGACAAATAAACAAGGCCCTAACCGTAGCGAGTGACTTGATATATATATATATCTTGTGTTAAAGTATGTCATACATAAGGAAATGTGATATTTATTCAAATAAAATAACATTTATTAGTACATAATTGTGCCGTACAAGCGGATATGAGTCGTTTCCACGTAAAAATCCATAACCGTGTTAGCTTGCGAGTTGCGATCGACAGTCCGCCCTCGTGAGTCACTTCAGACGACCATCACTATAAAACACTAGTGTACCCCACACTTTGAGAATTGATTTTTTAAGAACTAGGGGTTGTTTGAATTGAAGAGAAGGCGTAATTTGTATGGTGCAGAGAATATCACGTTATGAAAAGTTTCAAAGATTTTTTTTTGTACGCTTTACACACTGTATCCCGCAAACCATAGGGCAGGCAGGCAGAGCGAAACTGATGTAAAGAGAGAGCTTACATACCTAACTAATAATACCAATCCTTTCTCTACTGTTTGTTTATTAAGCAGACGATCGCATTATATATATTTCTTCAACGGGAACAGTATCCACTATCCACGCCCACAAACCGTGATAGCGGTATTGCACTATATGAAATGCATCAGCAATACCATAGAGTGTAATTGTGGTGTCACCTTGAACCGACATTGGAGAGTGGAGTGAAGTGCATTGCAGCCGTCGTCTCGAGTGGTCATTATTTGAGTAATAATGATCGTTCAGTTTGCCATTAATAGAGATTATGCATGCATACACCGATGATATCGCAATATCACTTTGAGGTCTTTAGCTGAATCACGTGTTAAATTAATATCGATCTACTGCTCTACTTTATACGGATCTTGTGTGTGTTGGTGGATGAGAGAGTATTTTGGAAATTTCAAAATCGCGCTATCCTTGGACATCAACATTTGTACATAAATTTCTAATATGTCCGTTATTTTGTATCCTATGTGTGAGATAAGCACTATGAAAAATTTAAAAAGTGATATATCACCTATGTTAAGTATAACATCGAAGTATTACAGATATTCAACTACGGATTTCGGATTAAGCGCGGTGTTGAGTTTCACCACTTCATATTTGGAATATGGTTGGAAGACGGACGGAGAACAAAGTGTCCCGTCACAAAGTTCTCTCTGCCTATCCTGCCATACGGGAAGATATGGAAGTGAAACTTATCATGTACATACAAAAGTTACTTATTATTTCGTAATAAAAAAAGTGTATTAAAAAAATGTAGATCTCCAGAATTAGATACAAATTTAAGTTATCACAATTACTACAAAATTGAACCTAAACATAGCATTAAAAGCTCCCAGCAAGTGCTCTCGAAGACAAAGTACGGCCCATCATATAAAACCAGAAAGACCAGTTGGTTTACGTAAAAAATGACAAAGAAAGTGTTCTTGGACGCACCTGACATCCGCTCTAAACATCCATTATGTTAAGATTTTTAAGAGATCACACATATGATGGTATGAAGTAAATAGTATTATAAGACACACAAATTGAAAGATTCCGTCGTGGTGCTTTTGGTTCATGTGTAGTTGCACACAATGGTTGCAGGTACAATTTCCACTGAGGGAAATAATTATAGTTTTATGTAGTCATTTTAGTTGATTCAATACGTATTGTCTTCGTTCAGATAAAAGGAGATCGATAAAATGGTTTTGTGATTTTTGTGACTTGCCTTCACGTGTCTCTCGGAGATAACTTGTTCCGGACAAAAAATAGTCACACGAGTGACAGAATCCAACGCCGAATTCGGCCAACTTTCAACATCAGAAGCCTTTAGCTATTTAGCGGAAACAATTGGTAAATAGTTTTTAAAGAACCGGTAATACTGAACCGATACAACAAGAGTACAGTCAAGTTCAAAGACGGCGGCGGCGATGCCAGTAATTACATTGCGTTCGAGCGTAACGTTCCGGTTCAACGGGCCCGTGAGAGAGGTTGCACGGTCACCGGACACTAATTATTTATTTAATGGAAGTTTTATTGCATCGAGGTTCTATGGTGTATGGTGGTAACGGTGTCGAAAAAAAAATCTGTCCAAAGACAAAGATTATTCGCGGTAGTTTATAATTGAAGTTGAAAAAAAAAATAGGTTTGTCTACTTATAAAAAGACTCTCTCTAAATTTATCGAAACAGGAATACGTCCACACTTAGATGAAGATCTAACATGCATAATACAGACGAGTTCTTGCATAATACAAATCACAAGTTTTCGGAATATCGATATCTTGTTACCATTCAAGGCGGCACTTTCGAGGCTATCACAGAAATCGAGAGTGGCATCGATTCGACGCTCGCGCCGCCACAACTCGGTGCGCGTACGCATCCGAAACGTTTCATCGTTTATGGCCCGCACTTTCACCGTTTGATCAAAACACTTGCATATTTTATTGCGCAAGCTTTATTGGTTTAACAAACATTTGTTGGGCGTTAGGTTCCGTCATGTTACGCGAAATACAACTGATATAAAATGAATTGTTTACAGACTAATGTCAATAATCGCGTCCTACAGGAGCACCACGAGGACCACGTTGGGTTCTCTTCGCCAACTCCGAAATATGCAAGATGTGTGACAATACAAGAAAACGATCGTAATGGTGAATACATTATCCTTGTTTGAAGATATAACCGGAGAGTCAAGAGAGAGAAATTGACTCATAAATGAAATTAGAGCGAGAAATTGACCCATAAAATAAATGTTTATACCACGTCCGTCGTCGGATGTGGTGCGCCATGCGCGCGGTCGATTCGTTGCGCAATCCGCACTCGTTTGCATATTGTCTTGCGCCGAATGATAAATTGTTGTGCATTGTTATTTTTGGAGCGCGTATCTAGGTCTTATGTCATTTGGCATTTTTGTCTGTTTACCGCAAATTTACCTCGTGGTTGGATTTAATGTGACGTTGGGACGCTATTATTTGTTTGCATAGTTAAATATCTAGAATATTATCAAATAAATTTAGTATAAAAAAATAGTGCACTGACCTTGAACCTATTTCTCCTGTTGGCGCGCAGGATGATTCCGTCGTTCTCGATGTAGTCGGGCACCTCCTTGCGGTTGGAGAAGTTGAACACCACCGACGTGGTCGCGGTCGGAGGCGGCGGCCGGACCCCGCCGCCCCCGACCGTCGTCGCCCGCGCACCCGTCCACGCGCGTTCTATGCCCGCCGCGCCGATGCGGGACTTGGGCGAGGAGTGTCCGTTTACCAACTTGGGCACGGAGCTCTTTGGGGGTTCCGGTTGTGATGGCTTCGGCTCCGGCTCGGGGGTCACCTCGCGAGGGGAGATCGAGGGCGTCGCAGTGCCATTCGTCTGGGGCACAGGGATGTCTTCGGGTGGGCGCACTATGGGTTCCACTACGGCAGACGGCGGGTCTTTTTTGATGGGTACTTCTTCACGAGGCGCAGGAGACGAAATCCTCTGCGCCTCCTCCACTTTGTCGTCGGTCTCGTCAGTGGCAGGGGGCGCGGCGGGCATGGGGCGGATGACGCCCACGCGGCGCGCGCGGCCCAGGAGCACGGCGTTGGTGGCGGACAGCGGTGGTAAGTGTGAGCCGCGAGCCGCCGCCCCGAACGAGTAGCGCACCGACGAGCCGGCACGCGCGATGCCGTCCAGCGCGGCGCGCGACACCGCCTTGCTATCGCAGCCGCCTGGCGGGACGGTGCACTCGGGCTCGTCGATGGCGGACAGGTCGGCGGCGGCAGGGCTGGGCGAGCGTCCGCGCGGCTCCGGCGTAGAGCTCCGTGGCAACGCCTCCAGACCGCGCAACACGGCCGACACGCGTGCGGCCGGCGCAGTGCGACGCGGCGGGGCCGACTCAAACTTGCGCAGCGTGGAGCGTACTACGTCGGCTGGCGGGCGCTCCGCCTCTCGCAGCAGGGGCGCGGGGCGGCGAGGAGGCCGCGCGGCACGTGGCAGCGGCGGCGGCGGTGAGGGCGGCGGCGGCGGGGGTTGCGGCGGCGGCTGCAGGGGCGCTTGCGGGGGTTCATCGCGGTCGAGGCGGCTGAGCGCGTCCACGGAGCGCGCGCGCTTGACGGAGTCCCGGCGCGGTGAGGACGCAGCATAGGGCGGCGCGGCTAGCGAGGCCGGGCGTGCGGGGCGGGCGAGGGTGCGCGGCGCGGGCGGTGGGCGCTCGTCCAGCAAGTGCTCGAGTGAGGCGGCGCGGCGCAGCACGGAGGGGCGACGGCGCGGCGCTTCCCGCAGCGCAAGGCTCAGGTACCGGGACTTGAGGCGCTTGACGATGCCGGGCCCATAGCGCAGCTCCTCGTCATCCTCGGTGGCGGGCGGAGGCGGGGGCGGCGCAGGTGGCGCGGGCGCCGTCGGAGGGCGGGAGCGCGCCGCGCGGCGTTGCAGTAGCTCGCGCTTCCATTGTGGTAGGGAGCCGTTAGACATGCCTGGGTCCAAACAATACTTTGCTTTATGGTACATAATACAATATTCCATCACTTTATAAGACAGGCAGAAAACAAACAAAGAAACTGCCTATAGGCATACTAATATAGCCAAACTATTAACTAAAATAAGAATGAAGTTTGAAAATTAACAAACTTTACTAAAGAGTAAATGATTTGGAAATAGACACACTTATAGGTCCAAAAGTTATCAGATAAAAAAAAAAGGCATTTTTCGTTTATCTTTAAGTTTAGTTAAGAAAAGTTTAATAACTAAGCTGTTTTGCATTACAACAAAACAGTTATTATGTGTATTTAAAAACATATAGCATTGATTGAAGAAGCTCTTAATTCTGCCTTTTATACACATGATCCGTGCATCTTACCAACTTCTGCAGTGATCTATTCTCTGTGGCGTGGCACTGTCATCTGTCACTCATAGAAGTCTTCAAAACTCACCAGCAAGAACTTTGCTGCAAAAAGCTGAGTCTTTTTTGGTGTCTAGTAGCAAGACAACCATTTGGACCAGCCAATAGAGAAAGGTGCACATCTTGGATATTTTATAAGGCCTTCAAAACCTGGAGCAACAGATGTTATTTGGACATGACTTCCTTGAACACTGTATATCAGTCTCTTGTGCCTCACCTATTTTCTGAAAATATAAGCTACCTTGGTAACGTCTAATCGCACAATGGCCAATCCTTTGAACACAGCAAGGTTCACATCTAGGATACTCCATATTTAAAGCCTCCGGAACCTGGAGAAACAGATGCTGTTACAGCATGCAAATAGTGGTCAGCTTTGTATCTCTTGATAGATATGCCACCATCAGAGTGATGATCAGACAATCAGACAATAAGAAATTCAGTAGGTGTGTCTTATATGCTGACATATAACTTTAGTAGTCTTAATTAGATTATTATTTTAATTATCTAAGTATCAGGAGTTAATACTTTGCCTTTTGAACTCTTAGACAAGTTGTAATGGGGCTTACATTTTGTCTTCTCATTTTTAGTAAGCTAGAAAAATTGCTAACAACTTCAAGGGATTGTTGGCCATTTTGAATTTTGAAAACAGCCACTTTTCTTTTCCTGTACTTCTGAACTATATACACTCTTTTTGTGAGACACAACACAAATATAAATTAAACTTCTTTTACACACAATTAATCATTTATATAAACTCTTTTAAATATATTTTTTTAATTATAAATTTTGCATCCAATTGCGGCAAAATTATGATGCTATGAGTGACAGATGATAGCGGTACTCCACAAAGAATAAAACACTGCAGAAGTGAAAGAGGAAAGTATAACAAAGATTATTTGGTAAGTTGCACCAATTATACATGTTCAAAGGCAGAATTAAGAGACTGCTTCTTCAATCAACACTGTGTGTTTTGAAGTAACATAATATAACATTGAAATTACCAAGTGTCATAAAAGTTTGGTTTTCATTCTGTAATTTTCGGTTCTTTTTGGTTGTATATTACAAGCAATTCAATTTTGAAAAAAAAAACACAAATGATATAGATAAAGGTTTGTATCTAACATAAACAGCTTGGAAGATGGTGAGAACACCATGTATAGCAAGTGCACCTTGTCAAGCAAGACAAAGACTTGCATGAACATTGTTTATTACACAGAAAAGAGAAATAGTAAAATATGCAATTCAAAGAGTAATTTATAAAAATATTTGGATTATGGTATATTCATATAAGAAAAAAAATTATAACATGCAAGGCATCCTATATCTAAGAAAACCTACATAATACAGGCAAATATTATATAGATATATAGAGATGTTTATATGATATTTTTTAAAGTTATTATATACAAATTAACTTTTATATTATTAACTTAAATTATTAACTTTTAATATTTTATATTATTGCAAAGCATTTGACTCACCGAAGTCCTGAGAGGACTCTAGAATGGTTTCCACCATCATCTTGAGGGCAGCCCGGCAGTAAGCAACTGATGTGACAATCGCAAAAAAAAACAATACATTAAGCAAATATTTTAACAAAAACTTAAATCAAAGAAAATCAAAACACATTTCATATATTGTATTATTAACTTGGCAATATTTCTAACAAAAACTTACAATATTTAAAAATATATAATATTAAAAGCTAGAAATACTTATGAAAATATAATAATTGGATCAAAATTAACTAAGCAAAAGCATTATAACCAATATAACTTTTTATTGCAACAAAGGTTTTATAGTAATAACGTAGAACTGATAAAAAGTTATTTTAACAAGTAATAGATATATTTTGAATAGCAGTGTTGTTGACCCCGCGGGCACGGCATGCCAGTCGCCAGTCCGGCTAACTGTTCCACTGCCTCCGTGGTGCGTACTCAATAATTACAAACAAACAGACAGCCAGTAAGCTCTTACTGTTACGTGCGATCAAGTATCAACAATGGGCGCCGCTCGCCATCATACACCGGCGCATTCCATCCGCCATGCTTCGCATAACTTCATTCTTACCTATTAAATATCCATCTGTCTCCCAATCAAACAGTACAATAACACTCGGTTTTGATTTATGAAACGCGGTTAAATGAAAAGATCATTCATATAAACTATTTGCAATGAATTTCACACTGTAATCACTCACAAGTCACAGCCGTTTTTCCGAAACCAAACCGGGCTTCAGATTTCTTAACGGTCGATCACACGAATAGATTTGTTAAATAACTAAAGCATATTATGATTTATACTGTTACTCGTACAAAATATGACATTCATCCACGTTCATAGTGGTAGCGGTTAATAAAATAATAATAATAAAATGATAAACGAAAGCACAATAACACGACCACCAGTCGAAGCGTAAAATATGACACTATGTTGAATATGTTCATAATATTCTCTTGGTTTTTTGTATAGTCTATGGTCGCGGCACAGAGTATCTAGTCTGTTTGACAACTAATGTCAGATTAGGCTAGTTACACACTTTCATTGTCTCGAAGCGCTATAAATTAAGAACTGAACTCATCACTTTCATTTTTTTATTTGACAATTAAGAAAAATATATATTTTTGAACTAATATTTTGTCTTATGCTATTATTTTTTAATTTTATTAGCAGATATTTGATTGAATATAGTATAAGTATTTACAAATGGTATACTTCACATATTTTTACTCACTCATAAAAAAATGAATTACTATTACTTTATTTCATTGTCGTGTTTTAAAAAATATATTAAAATAGGTAATACATTTATAGTTTATCATTGAGTATTTTTTGCAAGTTATTGAGTAAATGGAACGAATCTAGTGATAATTTTATGCGTTTTCAAATTATTTATGGACGTCGTGACATTTCGCGGTATGTGGCAATAAAAAAATATTTGAAAAAAACAAATAAAACTTTGGAATTATTTAGTTTCATTTTTCTACATACAACGTGATATTGTGACGAAGTGATTATAGTGCTCAGAATTCATATGGCGGTCGAAACACCATAAATTAAGACTAAGAACCACATATATGATTTGAACATATAATTATAATACTTATTAGGTTGTACTTTATATCGATCGTATAAGAAAAGAATATTAATGTATGCAATAATAAAAAAATATTGTATGCTATGATTTTTATATATTATTAACATTCATAATACTGAAACATTATTATTCATTATTTGTTATAGTTTAGCTGTACTGTTGTTATAGTTTTTCCTTAGATGGTCCAGGTCTTCATTTTAAATATAGAAAGTCACACTGAAAAACTTGTTAAAGCTGCTTGTTGTTGCTACTTGCAGTTTGTCTGGTCTGTAATGATCCTTCATCAGACGTGCTTATCATGTTGGACAATTATTGTTGACGATGCATTTAACCAGGGCCGCCTTTGCCTCTTCTGTGCTCGGCGGGTTGAGCTGAGCGAGTTAAATCTGTAAAGAGAGTAGCTGGGAAAGATGATGCTGCCGAAATTTCATTCATGTAGCCTAAATGGCTTCGGAGAAATAGGCGAACATCGTAACACACTTTTGACCAGTAAGATTTGTTATAATTTAGCTGAACCATTATTTGCCTATATGGTTTATAAAATCAACTATAGTCGTCCAGTATTTCGAAAGATCTGTGTGTACAAATCATACTAATTTGCAAATAGATTCAATGGACAGCCACATTTTTTTCACTTTTATTACAATATAGATGATTTACCTTCAAGTTTTAATATTACGACGTCGATTCGAGATAAAGTATGTCGTGAAATATTGGTATAACACTAATGTCTAATACATTTTTGTTACCTATTACTACCAATATAACATTTACTGTAAATTAAATAATATACGCAAGCTGCGTATATTATTATATAATCAATCTTTGGTTTAAATTGGAAAATACATGACTATCTTACCAGGCGCTTATGGCGAGGGCGAGGAGAGGCCATTTTTTTATCTCCAAGCTTAAATTGCTTTGGCTCGAGATCTCAATGAAGAGAAACGGTTGCCCACAAAAGGGTATTTCTTCATTTACTTTCCTTGCCTTAATAAAACCCCCCCGGCTGCCGGAATGGCGCCAATTACCTTCGAGATAAACCTTTCCCTCGAATTAATGAGAATGTAATAGTCACAGACTGATTGCTCCAAAAGACCTTTTATAGACTACCTACCCACTACGAGTATTTAAAGAAGATTCAGGACCAAGATATTTAAATTGAGTTTTTATTCCATTTGTGTATTACTTTTGACTTCTAGAATAGACGGAGAAGACGTGAATTTGACAACTTTTACTCAGTTCTATTCCTCTTCGGTATAATTAAAATGATATGTCATGTCAATGCTTGGAGTTATATGTGGTCAAAACACGGCATAAAAAAACTAGAAAATAATATAAAAATACGAATATTGTTAGAAGTACATAATATTCTTTGTTCTTTAAAATGTCAGTTTAATTAAAAGCATCGACCCTTATCAAGTTTTATTTGCAATAATTGACGTCCTTCTAACTATAGGTTTAATTAAAAACTTTGTTTTATTCGAGCGCCTGTTTGAAACTCATTGCAATATTACAATATTGTTAAATTTTTATATCCGAAGTCTTTAATTTATTGTAACTTACCAAAATAAATATAAAGAAATTAAACTTTACTCGGTCAGCATCGGTAAGAATTAAATTCCTTTTTGACTTTCAAAGCTTAAATTAGTTTTTTCATAATTAACCACTGGACATAAGTTCTACTTAAGTTAATTGTCCGCCTGTCGTAAAATTTAAATTGATTAATTTATTTACAAATAAAAAAAATAAAGGTTTCTCGTTTGTTTTTTGAAAAACAAAAAATTTTGTTTTTTTTTTCATTTAAAGACAGTTTTAATAAGGCACAAGGTAAAGGAAATTAGATTAATTAGAGGAATTAAATATTTCATATATTTTATTTACTAATAGTTGTTACAATGATGTCAATTAAATATAGTTTATCTACTAGTAATTTTTCCTTAATTTCCAGCATTCCTGTTTACTCCCCAAAGTATTACTTGTATTATAAAGAGGAAAAACTCCAAACCTAAACAACACTTCCCGATTTAATGAGCTGCGTCCACTTTGTATGAAAATTTATGTATTTGTATTCAGATACTATTTACTAATATTGCAGAATAATAAATTAGGTAACCATAATAATAATTAACGTTGAAATAGATATAAAAGCTTAAAATATAAATGATAAGAATATTAAAATTTGTAAACAACTAGGGCGGAATTTTTCAGGTTCCCTTTTTTACAATGTAATTAAAAGTGGTACAAATTATATTTAAATAATTATTTATTCAAAGAAATAACCATTAATTTAAAATCATCTTCACGCTGTATCACGCACACAGAAAGGTATGCAGAGGGAACCTAGTGTTAATACAGTCCATTCCCCATTCTCAAGTGTATACAAAAACTTTAAAAAGAAAATATAAATAATTTTATAAGATTCTCGAAAACAAGTGACGTTTTATCGGCGAATAATAAGCGTAACATTTTGATAAATGATGAATTATTCGTTCAATATGCACGTTTGTAAAAGACCACTCACTGTGAATGTTAGTAAATTAATTTATTAGACTAAGAATAAAGTACATTTACAAGAGTTGTCTAGCTTTACGCTGTATCCCGCACGTAGCAGGGTAAGTAGACTCTTTTTCCCCATTTTCTGCCAAACACATACAGCTATACATAAACAATTTAATACGGCCGCTTCGTTTTATAACTTTGAAGAAACTTTTCCAAGTAATAGGCGTATAAAGAATAATTTCCTCGTGCACAATAAAATGTTGTTGAGAGTGTTGTTTGATCAGGTAATATCCTCAGGGTCGTCCGTCACACGCTCACGCTCACGCTCACGCTCACAGCTTCACGGTTTATATGAAAAGTTTCCTTTCGAGCGTAACTTTTGATTGCTCGAAAGTGATTTTTCTTAGACGATAATTTTTTTATGCTTCATAAGTAGGTATATTGGATCTCGGAACAGTAATATAAAATGTTGTCATATTTTTTATTGTTTTTTTAACACTTAAACTAAATAAAGATCAAATCAGCTTCACACTGTATCCCGTACACGAGAGTAGGCAGAAGGAACCTAGTGCTTAGACACCCCGTTCCCCATCTTCCTCCGGATTTTGGCCGCTTTGCGTATTGAGTGGCGGAACTCAACATATATTTTTTAAATAAATATTTAATTGCCTCGGGTGGGATCGAATCTGCAACCAGCCGCATGTTCAGCCATACTTTGTGTCCCTGCGTCACGACTGGCCGGCTCGGTTTGTATTATATCCCTTCTCTAGAAGAAAAAGTTTAGTTCTGCTCTTAAAAGGCAGTGTCTCGAAAACGTTGAGAAAAGTTGCGGTTCTCGAACATAGTGTGAAGACCTCAAGTTGCGTTCCATCTTATTACCCAAGTGAGGAAATGAAAAGAATTAATATTTCCAAATGGGAATTGAACCCACAACCGTCACCTCTAAAGGCAGACATTGGCATCAAATTATTATATAATATTACTGTAAGCAATTCTTATATAATAATAATATTAATTTATTTAAACACATATCTTAATACAGTTGTACGTGTTGTAATCCATTTTCATTACATCCCCAGAGAACGAGTGATGTCTGGTGTACTTACAAATGTAATGTATATTAGCAGACGTCACCTGATTCTCATACTTCATTCAGCTCATATAAACGTAAAAACATAGTACTGACAATAAATTTATATCAAGAGTGAACAAATAAGCAAAAATAATAATTGAATTCACCACCACCGCTTATATAGTCTACTGCGTCATTACGGTCTCACGAATTATTTTCTTAATTTCAAGTCAGTAGAAGTTTCGATTGTAATTCCCGTTATCAGGCAGATAATAGTATGGAAGATGATCGGAAGGATGCTGGTGCGGCCTCGCAGATATATGAGGGGAGATAACGGGTGAGCGAGCTCACGAGGGATAATAGGGCAATCGGCGTTATCGATGTACGGGCATTAGCCATGTACTATACGTTACACAGATTGCACGTTAGAGAATGTACCGAAATAAACAAGTTGGTTGCAATTTGGGGTGGTTTCCAGTACGTCGTATCGTGTGATTGTAAACGTAAACGTGACAGGCTATGGGTTCGATTCCCGCTCGAGAAAATTAAATAATTAATACTCTGCTCACAATGAAAATATTTTATGTATCTTTTGACTTTTTGACAAAGTGACAAAACTAATATAATATAATTTTTAACTTCTTGTGAAATATCAGTTTCCAGTCCTCAAAAATATATATTCACGTACCCACCTCTATGGTGAAGGGCTCCAATTTATTTTTGACGTATGCCTTTTTATACGTATATAATTAGTATATTACAAAAATATGTTGAGTTCTTTACTCGAATCAAATAGTAAAATGGAGTGTGTCAATTGAACTGCAATTACGTGAATGTTTCATAAAACCAAAAAACCCTCACCCTGAGTCCCACACAAGCAGCATATATAGAGGAAATCTAGTGGCAGACATTAACGCCGCGCTTTGTCTTGTTTCCAGTGATGAAATTAAAATAACTCAACACAACGAGTGAGGATCGAACTCGTGACCGTCGTGTTAACGTCGTGTTAGTTGCTGCTCCACGACGGCCTCAATAGTGAAACAAATCATTATTCAAAAGAGATTACCATTAATAAATCATTACAAATCTATTCAGCGAAGAAGACAAAAGGAAAAAAATAAAACAATATCTCGTAAACGATACATACATTAAAAGAATCTTTAATGGAGAACCATGTCATACATGTTATTTACTAATTCTAAATCTTTACATATATACTTAACGTATTATATGTATATGTACCAACACAGCCGTCCTCCCTGACCACGGAGACTAATCTCGGGATATCCTATCTTAATATAAAACATTAAATTTTGTATTTACAATGTTAAGTGTTATGTACAATATAGATAAGAACATGAGAATGCATCGTTATTTTTGGTCAGTCCCAACAGAAAGCGGTACATACTCTATACGAGAGTACATTATACAGTGTGGAAGTGTCGGCGCTCCTTTTACGGGATTATGCTGTTCCCGGAAAAGGTACTAAAATACTTACTTTTACTAAAAATATATCAAAACCAAAACCTAAAGAAATCAATCAAGAAATAAATGAAGATACCTCAATAGTGTAGACGTAGGATTTTTTTTATCTCGTACATATTTAACCATACCTGTATTTCGTGTTACGCAGTTACGTATAGATACCAATAACTACTACAAAAATAATACTAAACGTTAAACAACTTTGAACGTTACCGCCGCTTTACTTTATCGCAACTTTGAACTTTAATACCCTCGACTCAATTTCAGAATGAGGCGCGTGCGTCGCGTGCGGCGCGTGCGGCGGAGTGTCCCTGTGGATATTTTTATGTGTGCGTGCGTCGTCCTTAACAATTGTTTTATTTTAAAACGATAATTTTATTATTGACTTTGGTTGAAAAAAACACCTTTTTAATTTTTGGGATTTTTTAAAATTGTTTTTAGAATAGTTAAAAGTATAATTTAAAGTGGTGCTGACAAAAACACTCTGTATATTTTAGGTACAACTAACTAAAATAATATCAGATTATTTACAAGAATACTCTTAAGACTATCGCTCTTAGCTTTGTTCGGAACTTATCATGAGGTAATTCACTCGTCGCCTGAAGGCCAATGTCTTTTATTTTCATTACAATCTAAACTATATATTTTGACCACTTGGGTCCATAACGTGAGCAATAGAGGTACCTCTATGAGTCGCGCCGTCAGAAATGTAGTCGGGAGTTTCCATTCCACCGCACGGCGGAGGGCGGCGGGTCGGTGGACGCGAGAGATGTGTCGGTGGAGGGCGTGGGTGCGGGGTAGTACACGGTGGGCGCGGGCGAGGCGCGTCGCTGTCGTCCGGGACGCACTGACCGCATCTCCGAGCGACGCAAGGTACCGTTCCTGGCGAGACGTAGCGACATCCTCTCCCCGTAAGAAGCGAACGAATCATCACGCGTATGCTCCGGCGAATCCCGCAGACCACGTGGCCTCACTCTTCCTGCGCAAAATATTTTTAGAAATACTCGCTTGAATTTTTCTCCAAAAATGACATAGATTACGAAGTTCACACTACTGTTTATAGTTACAAGAAGATTACTCGTTTTGACGAGAGGATCCAAATTGTCAAACGCATCTCCAAGAAACACTTCGAATGCGTTCGTCACCAGCGGCAGCAGGTTACACAAGAAGAAGACGAGTACAACGACGAGCAGCATGGTGGCGAGACCGAGCTCGCGGCGCTGCACTCGGGAGAGACGCGCTCGCTCTGCTTGTGCTTTACGTACTTGTTGCACTATGCAAGCGTTGAGTGCTGCCAGCGCCGAGAACGGTACAATGTACATCACCACAAGGTACATCCAATGAATGTAGACCGCCACATATCTATCGGTGCGGAAGTCTACGTTGGCACGCACACAGTATATTACTTCGCCCAATTCGGGGTCGCCAACTGGAACAACTTCTGCTTCGAAAAATTTTGGAGTATTGTACGCCAGTGCAAATGTTGCTGTCCCCAAAACATACCAGCGCGCTCTTGACGACGTGCAGAGAGACCTCGCTCGAAACGGGTGACACACAGCTACCCATCGTTCGATGGTCACAATGAGCGTAAGGTACACTGACATGGTTTGCGCCACGTTCGCTATCGGATACGCGTACGGCGTCATGTGTGGACATATGTGGTAGTAATAGTATCTGAGGGCCCCGCAGTACGGGAATATTGCCGTGAGACCGAACAGCATGATGGATGTGAGTATCAGCACGGTGTCGCACCCTGCGAGCCCAACGAGGAGGCAGTTGATGGAGGACCTCATCTGCGGGCGCGAGAGGACGAGCACGGACAGCGCGTTGCCGAGGAGGCCGCCGGCGCCGATCGCGTTGAGGAGCACACCGTGCACCACGAACCGGAACAGCTTGTCGGCGTCGGGCACGTCCACGTCCGTGTCGCACTCGAGGGGCGCCGACCGGTTCATGTCGCCAAAGCGTGGGGCGCAGGAGACGCATCCTAGCGCACCGCGCCACCACTGTCACGCCCACTCATCTGCAGACAAAAACACCGTTGTCAGGTACACTTACACAGTTATATCGTTTATTTTGGAATAATCATAATTCAATTTATATCTTTTTATTATTGTGATACTATTTTTCGTCTTAAATAATAATAATAATGTGTTGATTTTTCATATAAAATTATCCTAAAACTTTAATGGATATACGAGTATGTATACAAAATATTTTTCGATTTTATTCTTGTCCTCTTTTGCAAGATGTAATAATTGTGAATACAAAAATATCAAAATGCGGTTTTATTGTAGTTAATCAAAAATAAAATACTATTTGATGTTGTCAAACGAAATTCTGCTAAAATTGCTGCGACAGTTCTTAAAGATGACCAGTAATCTAAATTACACTTAAACAAAAATGAAAGCTACATGGATTTTTATATTTGTTTTTATTAAAACAGCCTCTGCTGATCTCATGTATGAAGACAGCACGTTAGATACACTACAGAACACGACTGTTCACGAAGTGGGAGTAAAAGTTCATAATGGTACGAAACACGACTTCTTCCGCAACATGGATGTGGCCAGTACTCCCGGAGGAGTAGGTTCTAGACGAGTCTTTGGCGGATCTGCCATGGAGCTGGCTGAATTCCCTGCAGTCTGTGCACTGTTGGACCGGTACTATGTGGTGCGATGCAGTGGGATTGTCTTGACTAACTATTGGGTGTTGACAGCAGCGCACTGCGTGACCCCGAAGCTGGCATACGTTAAATACAACACGCGGAGACCGGCGTCCAATGAAGGAAATGTTTCCGCCGTTCAATATTTATACTGTCATCCAAAGTAAGTGTGTTGTTGGATCGTTACATTTTAAGCAAGCAGTTATAAGTTTTTGTTTATATTTATTTAGTTTTTACAATATAGTAATTTTTCACTGCCAGATATAAAGTACATCAAAGTGATGATGGAAGCGGCTTGGATGTGACTACCCTCCACCACGACGTGGGTCTGATCCGCGTAAAGGATGAGATACAACTATCTGCTCCCATTGCCGTGTTCGCGAATCTGCGCAGGAATAACCCGCTCGATTTATTTAATACTAATATAAAGGTACGTGGTAGAAAAAAAAGAAACACGTGTAATGCTTAATTCAGTAATGTTTGACGTCAACACTAGCTGTGTGCGGTATATTTAAGGTGTTAGGTTTCGGTCGCACAGAACGGTCTTTGCTTGGTGAAGAGCTATTTTCAGCTGATCTCCGACTAGTTCGCTGTGAGCGGTCCGACTGGCTCTACTGCGTGTGCGGCATGGCGCCAACTGCAGCACCGCGTGGCGTGTGTTCTGGAGACTCGGGTGGGCCTGTACTATACGGGGGTATGCCGGTAAAGTCACGCTTTATTCTATATACTGTACTCTACTATGACAGAATAAATTACAATAAATCAGAATAAAATGTTTCATATACTTCACGTGACAAATGGATGAAGAGTAATAAAAATAGGATAGTTATTACATTTTTTAAATTTTGTGAAAAGCAATAACACGATGAATAGATTGAATTACCATAGCCATTACCAATTGTAATATGTAGTTATATTTGTACGTTAAATAACATTTAACTAATTTCTGTGCTACCCCGTAACGAACTATTTAATTGTTTTTATTTAATTTCATTTCCTTAAAAAAATTCTAGAGATAATTAACTTATCGTACCGTTATAAATTGTATTTCTTCTTACTATATGTATTTAGTGCAATAAAAGATGCATTATCAATTTTTATTTTGCCGTTCTAAGGTGGGGTTAACTTCAATGGGTCCGGTGGAATGTGCCCGCGGCGGCGCGACTCCCCCCGTAGGGGCGACAAGTGTTTTCACCTCCCTCTACCAGTACACTGATGTGATTAACGCCACTATCCAAGACTTGGAGGCTGAGCTGCGCATGCGCAGGATATCTAAAGCATCGAATTGTACGCCTTTGAGAATATTGTTTGCTATTATATTTGTAATTCTTGACAGAATATATTAAAATGTTATTATTGAGACAAGTTGTTTTTTTGTATATATTAATTGTTCACTGGTTATTTAACAAAATATTATGATAAAAATTCTTAAATTATACTTTAACTTATATATAAGTAAAATAACAAAGGTACATATTTTTTTTGTATTCGACAAATTGGCAAAAATAGAGAGAATTCAAGAATTTCTAGATAAAATCGATCTCTCTTTGTCTAACAGAGTAACAGATTCCACTCAATAATTGGGGTCAGACATGACGCATGAACAAGTTGCGTTCGTTACGTACTCGTTACTCGGAGATACAAATGTTAGATCCCACGACGTATTTACTTTATCACCCTATTGTTGGCGTTTTCCTTGTTTTTGTTTTTGGCTGTTTTCGGTGTACTAATATTGAATGTTGAATATCAGATCGAGCGGTTCAAATTAAATATGATTGAAAGCATGACAGGTTTTGGGTTCGATTTCCACTTGCGGAAATGAATTATTTAATCTTTTTATTTCCTCCAGAGTTGAGACTCCAGAATTCGACGGAAAACGGAGAACTGAGTGTCTTAACGTTAGCTTTCCGGGTTCGTTCTAGATGCACTGCTATATGATGGATCAGTTAGTTCCGGTTAGGGAAGTAATGGTACACTCAAAATGTATATTTATTTTTTCCAATTAATTTTTCTTACAGTAAATTGATTTTTAATACAATACATTAATTTATTTCTTCACAAAAAGTCTATTTATTATAAAATATTTTATAAAATAGCTTTTAGTACAAAGGTTGAAATTTGAATATTAAAATATAAAGTTTCGCTTCCAACTTGTCTGTGTGTGTGTGTGTGTTCTACAGAAAGTGGGTAACGGAAGTATGTTAATGGAAATGAACACTCCATTTAAGTTAACCCTAGGTTCCCAGGTCGCCCCTGCGATGGATGGATACAGCTGGATACTGTAGGGGCATATCGCTAAGCAAAATCTTAGCTTTTACCTCCGGCTTCACTCGAGTGTTGGAAGCAAAATAAATAAGAGGTGTATGACGAGTATATGCTCGACGTATCTATTATAAAAAAAAATGATATTTAATTTCAACCTCGGATAAGTTTCTGAAATTAGCGCATTAATATTTTAAAAATAGTAAAGCTACTAGATATACATTTATTGATACTTAAATTTCATATAAATTTATAGTAAAGAAATCGGTCGAGTGCGAATTGGAATGGGACTTAAAGCACAGAAAAAAATAAATTTCTAAGTTAACGCATTCAAAAGGTATGAGCATTTGTGCATCGATTTTACTGCATTTTGTATGAAATTCGTCACGTTATCAAAACCCATAGCGCATTTTCTATGCTTACTAACGCTAACACTATGAAATTTGAAATTTCATGAAAATACGTCGTGTGTGAAGATTCTAATGAGAAAATAAAAAAAGTTGTGAACATAGACTGTTCCCGCTACAGGGTTATACAGAGCACTAGTGAAGTGGAAAATGCCTCTAGCTTTACCCTGAAAGGATTTTCCACAAGATCTTTTTAATTTTCCAAAGCTTTTAACTGATTTTTTACTTTTATATATTTTAAATTTTTCGAATACGGCTCTAATACTATATATGGTAAAGCAATATAGTTTTATGAGACGTTCAATTTATGTCAATTTCTTGAGATGTTGGGTGGAGTGACGAAAATCTACGCCGCGCCTTGTCTTGTCAGTAAATTGAATTTATGAATTTTTTAAAAATATTTATTAAAGAAGAAGCAACGATTCAAGTTGTACATCTGCACCTAGTGCTAAACTACTCCGTTCCCAAATCATGAAAATAATTTTGAAAGTGTCAAATTTAATAGTAATATATAATTTACAGACATTAAACGAGAAAGGAACAGGAATGAGGAAAATTATTTAAAGTGTTAAGCAAAACTAAGTATATAATATATTTAAGAATAGAACATTTTATGAAAACTATATATGTACTAATATATTATTAATATTTTCATTTCTCCGAAAATCTTCCATTGTTTGTTTGAAATAGCTAATATTATGCGGTCGAGCGAGGTATTGTGGGGTGTCGTATCGCCACCGGCAGCTACAGAACGGAAGTGGCCAACGACTTAGAGCGATATTCTTCATAAGCTCTACAAAATATTGTGTAAGTGTTATTTCACCTTGAACTATTAGTAGAGCTTGCGTGGCGCAGTAACGTGAACGCGTTGGTTCGATTTCCGTTTGAGTTCTTTAATTATTTTCATGTGGAGGCATATTAGCATCTACTCAGTTCTACTATTTACATGTCGTATTTAATATCTGATCAATTTTTTTCTTTTTTAATGCTTATTTCGGAAAAGGAACCTCTGCTCATAAATTCTTTCTAGTTTAATCTAATTAAATACAAGATTTTGAAAAAAAAAATTTAGTGAAAATTATTTAAATAAAAATGTGATCCGTCAAACGTGCAGAGGTGCCAGCGGATGTTTGCGCTAATTTACGACCACTTTAAGAATTACTTCCACTTCCTTCACTTTATTATTTTTCCGAATATTTAATGGGACGTAAGTGCTGTACCGATCTTTCGTTCCCGCATTTTAGACTTTAAGAGAAAATAAACGTTGTTTCTGCGGTGATGTTCAGACATTGTTACTTTATCAAAATGCGGTAAGGTTAGCCTTTCATTATCTTAATGAGCAGTAGGCAGCGATGGTGATGTGGGTTCGATCCACATCCCGTATTATTTATCATATATATGCGAAATTATTTGCATGCTGCCTTTGTTTCTGCTTCTGTTATATAGCAGAAACATATTGTTAAAACATTGTATTGAGTGGCAGACTACAACGACGCGTTTTTCTGACTAAAATATCTAGTAATGCGTAACGACGGTCTCATTTTAGGTGATCTTGGCCTTAAGAACTGAGATGTTGATAGTAAATAAGCAAGTATTATATATCTTTAAAATCATTACATTATTCAGTATAATATGTTTACTACTTATTTTTTAGTATTGGCTACTTTGAGCCTGGTCATAATAGATATCCTATAATCCTACAGTCTACTTAAAATTATTGTTTCCTTTGTCTTTTATTTTCCTTTTGTTTATGAAGCTAAGTGAATTTTCTCTTATTCATAGTCCTCTAACCTGTATCTTTATTAATATTATAAAGCTGAAGAGTAAAAACATAGTAACGTATAACGATGAAGCAATCTCTGTATACGCTGTAAAGTACCAGATATCATTTTTTTTTTTTTTTTTTTTTTTTATGGGAGAGGACAAGGCAAACGAGCGTTCGGGTCACCTTATGGTAAGTGATCACCGCCGCCCACGACCCCATGCAACACCAGAGGAGCCACAGGTGCGTTGCCAGCCTTTAAGGTGGAGATGAAGGGCACCGGGGCCCGGCATTACCTAATGCGAAACGCAGTGGCAAGGGCCACTACTTCACGCCGGTTTTAAATGCCGGGGGTGGTATTAAATCCGGTCGAGTCTGCCCATGTGTATTGCCATTACTGACGACGTGACTCTACCACACGTACTTTAGTCGCCTCTTACGACACCGACAGTACCAGGGTGATCCTATTCTAAGCCGGGATCACACGGCTGAAAATTATTATAATAATGTAACACTCTATGGCGCACACAAGATAAACAATGAAGTGCGTTATAATGTTTCAATAGTAAACAAATGTGCTATGGGGGGGGGAGTCATCATAAAAAGCGATTTCTTACGGGAAACCTAAAGAAAAGGAAATTTATTTATAAAACAGCGCAAAAAAGGCATTGTTAAATATGTAACTAATACATAGTAGATACACAATATTTTTAAACACACACACACATATATATATATATATATATATATAAAATACATTTATATGGGATATTTGAATTTAATAAACATAAACGAGGCCATCGTGGGTCAGTGGGACAGTCATGGTTCCGATCCACACTCGAGGGCGCTATTTGGTAATCAGGGGAGATGCAGTCAGTGTCGCGTTGACACAGCTCTACTGAACATTATATTATATAGGGGATCTTATTATTTCAAGTGAAATTTAAAGACAGGTGACTTCACGTGATAACGGTAGTAATGTTATATAATTAAGTTAGAATGTTATCTCGCAGCAGCGCGCTCCCGTCCGCTCGGGGTACAAATGAACACATTAAAGCCAACGGAGAGGGGAAAATTATCTATCAACGTACAATAGGTATATTTTTAGGGTAGGTATATTTTTAAAATATTATATTAAATTAAAAGTGGAAGTTTGTATGGCGCAATGGCAAAATTTAGGTTTGTGGATTTGTACTTAAAATTATGTAAAAAAAGAAATCTTGGACTGTTTTAAATTGATATCGAAAAAAGTAATAGCTCGGTTTTAGCTTCGGTTTTGTCATACCAACATACCAAATAAATCATCTATCACTGAACACCTTAACTTGCAAACTCTTAAACGAAAAGTGGAGAATGGAGAGTCTTGACAATAGATTTTGTCTGCAAATGAAATGACAATGCTCTATGCGGTCAACAGTGATAAGGCAAAAAAACAAAAATCAAGTAAACTACGTAAAAACCACTTGTAAAATCTGACTTCGCTGTTCACGATACAAACACAAATCCACCCATTTCCATCATTTCACGAGGCAATTAGTTTAATTTATACAATTAAAGCGGCCTCGGGATTCATGTACAATGCGAACGATCGCGATATCAATACCTCACAATTATCATAACCTGATACGCTATATGAATAAATATTTTCTCCTTATCTCTTATTATGTACTAGCGAACTACGAAAACGTCAATGTAGATATCGATACATAGATAGATAGATAACCCTTCTGTACTCCCCAAAGACCTGACACATCACATTTCAGCACACACCGCGTAGTTCTAAGTGTACGTTGTCAATCATTTAGATATATTTTTTGGGATAAATTGACTTTAGGATAAATATGGATAAATAAATAAATATATTGAAAAATTAACGACATCCAAGTACGATCTTGAAACTAATATTTGTCAATAGTTCTTAACAAAGCGTTTACGCTTTACTCTTCTTAATGAAACATCTAATTTATTGACGACGGTAAGTGAAAACTTAAAAGATCAGAGTCACGCTGCATTCCGCTCACAGCGGGCAAAGGAAACTAGCGTGAAGATATTCCATTCCACACTTTCCGGCGAATTCTGGAGGTGTTGCGTCTTGAGTGGCGGAACTTAATGCCGCTCTTTGCATCGACACCAGAATGAACAAATTAAAATATAAATGTAAATAAATATTTCATTTTCTCGAAATAACCCCACAACCGTCGCGTTAAAGTCACACCCTTGTTTCGTTGCGCTACGACGGCCTCAAAACTTTTGTAAAGATTGAAATGAAAATAGTTGAAACAAGAGTTAATATAATTAAATCATGCCACCCGCGCAGTGTGCGGCGGCCTCTTGGAAATTACTTAAATACTCCATTTACGTTTGCTCTAACTCTGTACTGGAGGCAAATATTTGCCAAATTGTCGACAAAGGCTTGTGGTATTTTCACGAATACAATCGATTTACATTTTAACCCAATCGAATGATCTGGCTGCTCCCCGCTTCCCGCTTCCCGCTCCCAGCTCCCCGCTCCCCGGTGCCAACTACCTTGACTACACTCAAGTCTATAAAAGACCAAAATAAAAAATTTCTCAAGTTTGAGTCGGTTTCTCCCAACAAAGAGACCAATTTCAGGTTTGTAAGCCAACTCGTAGTTGGTTGGCGGGCGTATGAACTCATTTTATATGAAATGAACTGCAATTAAAAGCTTGTGGAAGTTTATACAAAAGTACATTTCATATCTCGGTTTCTTTCTTTAATTTGTACTACAAGTTCAATCATCTTGTCAATTTTTTTTTTAATAACGCGGCAAATAAAGTCAATAAAATAAAGTTTGTGGGAGCCTTAAATGCGAACTAGTAGTAGAGGACCAAAAAGTCGAATATATTATAATATAATATTAAATATTAATTTAATCGAAGGATAAACCATTGTTATCTACGCATTTTTTCCATAACATAGGTACGGGACGGGATTCAATAAATAAAGCCTTTGAAGGCGGTTTGGACTGTTTCATCGGAATTGAATTTATTCCCTATGCAAGAAGTTATCCTAATTTCGATTGTTTTTCTTTATTTATTTTATAAGTTCACTCACATTGGCAATAATGCTTATCAGTAACTACATTACAAGCTTTGCCTAGTTCATATATATTTTTTATTCTTATAGCCAGGATAAGCAGAGAGAATCGAGAGCCAAGACACTCGGTTGTCCACGTCCCGTTTGAATTACTATTTAGTGACATTTAACTCAAGATAGTAAAATAAGAAATGTGTCGTTCTTATAATAGAACAAATGTCTAAAGTTTATGGTGATGTTGTAAAATCACCTTTTCATATAAAATTCTATACTAATACGAAATCCTTACTCCTCAGTAGGTCGGGCAGCCCCTGTCCCTCGTTAGTTTGTCCCAACTTGGTACGTTTGACGGTCACAGATCCAATTTTGTTGCATGGCAACCACTTATTTCTGATTCGTTAAAGGTTGCTTCTTAAAAACCTTTACGTTTGTTTACCAAATGTCTCACTTGTTGTGAAGTAAGCTGATTTGACCTAAACTCGAGTAGAAATAAGAACTCTACTGTAACTGTACTACTCTACTCTACTCTACTCTACTGTAACATTGCATCCGGGCTTAGAATAGGATCACCCTGGTACTGTCGGTGTCGTAAGAGGCGACTAAAGTACGTGTGGAAGAGTCACGTTGCCAGTAATGGCAACACGCATGGGCAGACTCGACCGGTTATAAATACCACCCCCGGTATCTTAAACCGGCGTGAAGTAGTGGCCCTTGCCACTGCGTTTCGCATTAGGTAATGCCGGGCCCCGGTACCCTTCATCTCCACCTTAAAGGCTGGCAACGCACCTGTGGCTCCTCTGGTGTTGCATGGGGTTGTGGGCGGCGGTGATCACTTACCATCAGGTGACCCGAACGCTCGTTTGCCTTGTCCTCTCCCATAAAAAAAAAAAAAGCAGTGTAAGAAATACACATCAATACATTTACAACTACGATAGTATTTTTTAACATTTTGTATTAATATACTGAAAAATATATATATTATTTATCCCTCATATAACCGCATATGACATCTTGAGTGGAGTGACTTCACGCCGCACTAAGGGCCTTAAAAGAAATAAAAGAATATAGATAAGGACACAATATAATACAGATAATGTAATATAATTAACAATAGAAATTTATATTGAACAAAAAACTAGCGGATGAGTAGATTAAACACGTTACGACCGGATTTGGGCTTTGCCTTAAAATATTGTTATGTTGGACCCACGTCAAAACGAACCTTCGTTGTTAGCTCTCGTATTCTCGCGAACTTAATAAATGATTTTAAGCACACTTCAAGTACGGCGATAACTTGAAAATTGGGCGGATTTTTGATTCCTTTTATAGGCTGTTATTGATTTAACTACAATAACATAGGATAGGATTTAACTACAAATGTACAGTTTTCACATTTTTTCTTAAGCAAATACTATCTGTAAATACTAGTTGCTAAATTTAATCAGGTCAACCGGAAGTACCCTATGAATTTTGATTAAATTCATAGTGTCGAATTACGCATTTTTTGCGACGAAAACGGCCTTATCTTTTTTCAGTTTAATCAGTTGCCATAGGTGTGAGTATATAGTTTGAATTTCAACCGATATCCCTAAGCGTTCCTGAGTTAAAGGGTCTTGACAAACAGACATGCGGACAGACAGACAGACGGACGGAAGCGCAAACTGGAGCTGATCGTATCAACGAGACTTTCCAAACATTTAGATATAAAGCTTGTTCGGAGCCAAGACCGAGGACGATTAAACGACTGCTCATTCATTCAATATTTGCGCCAACCTCGCCAACTTATCAATATTATAGAAATTATTGTTCAATTCTGAGATTTCTCTTATCTATCTTGTCTATCTTATCTATCTTCCATAAATGGAAAGCCAAGGCCGAAACAATATTAATAGATATAAATACACCGAAAAAAGGTAATATATTTTTAACAGGGTTCTATTAGATTAACTATGACTTGCAACTATTTAATAAAATATAAGAAACTGAATTTGCACCATTTGTAATAATTGTATCGGCTTTAAATTTGGTAATTAGTTGTACGTAGCTAAGATATCAATGCGGTATATTTGGACTGATGTGATGATGGAGCCAGGACTTGATTTTTTGTAAGGTAACATATTTGGATTGTTTACTATCCTAATCTAAGTAAGGTTAGT
>JBAIZZ010000228.1:1172315-1190167 GCA_037355905.1 Heliconius aoede
TTTTTTTGGCATATCTTCAGCAACTTTGAGCAACATTGAGCATTCTACATTTATGTTAATTAGTGGTAAAAAGAAAACGGAGCATAAACACTAAGTTTTTTCACGGTTCACTCTTCTTAAAGCACTGCAGGATAGACAAATAGAACTTTTAACTTAACTATGCTTTGTAGTCGAGCTCAATGTCAGGATTTCCTCTGTATCCTGCGGGATACAGCGTGACAATAAAGAAGAAAGAACTATCTTGAAATGTTTTCT
Organism: Heliconius aoede; assembly: GCA_037355905.1. NCBI lineage: Eukaryota > Metazoa > Arthropoda > Insecta > Lepidoptera > Nymphalidae > Heliconius > Heliconius aoede. The sequence continues at coordinate 1,172,571 of JBAIZZ010000228.1, forward strand.
AACAAATATGAAAGTACAGCTATACGAGTGTCAGTGTACGAGCGCGCACGTTGATTAGCCAAGTTTAGTTTAAACTATAAATAACTTGATTTACTTCAAGAAAACACAAGAGACTAAAGACAAAGCTGAAATCCCTTTGAGTGACTGTTTTGTAAATTCAATTACCTACTTTTGTTTAGATTTTAGTTTAAATATGGGACTTAAATTTGATTTTATATCTTTAGAAGATTATTGATTAAAAGTTAATATATTTTAATAACTGAATTTAAAAAGGACTTTCAATATTCACTAGAGGCTAATTGTGTGTTGAACGTGGTATTGTACGTCTAGACAGCAGTCAGATGGTGGACAGATGTATATAATTTGACCTCAGTGGCGCAGTGGCGTATGACACGACATGACGGCGTACGATGGATGGTCGGGGATGAATTACTTTCAAAATACGGAATTGAGATCCGCAACTGAACATACAGCGTGTCGATAATTGCGCGTCGCGCGAGGGATGAAGTATGTGTTTTCACCCTAGGTTTCAATAAATACATAGACTGACATTGAACTGTAAGAGAAGGTCGGTGACAAATCACTGAAAAGTCACTTTTACTCTTTTCGAAGAACTGACGTGACTCGGGCTAGTTCTTGAATCAAAGCTGTCTTGATTTGCAGATAAACTTTAATGTTATAATAAATGATAGTGTTGTCAATAATGTTAAGGCAATTTTAGACGATAAAAGATACTCTGTTTTCCACTTTATATGTAAAAATGTATGGATTTGATTGCAATATAATATAATTTGTTTCTTAAGCGCACCGTTTCGTAGCAAATGCCACTTATACAATATAAAATTTTATGCTTAGCTTTTTATTTATATTATTATAGCTTATATTTTAACATAGTCTGCATAAAGAGTAATCGCGATTCCCATATATTTGTTTAATGTAAATTGCAGATTTACATTAGGTTAGGTGGTTAGGTAGGACTGGTGGATTTGAAAATCATACTGAGTTACGACTTCAAATTCGTTTGATTAAATAAGCTTCACTTTGTATCTCGCAAACAGGAGATTAAGCAGATGGAACCTAGTGCTAAGACACTTCGTTGCCCACATTGAAGACAGCGCATATGGCGCAACTTTACCGAGCTTTGTCTTGTTTCTGGAACGTAAAAATGGAAATAACTCATTCATAACATGTTGAAATTCAACACGAGGGTATGAATATTTTCTAAGAAATTGAACAGATTGCCATGCGTCACGACGGCCTCAATGGCTTAATTTCTTTTAAAAAGTTGTAAAGCTCATAAATATCTAGACACCGCGTGCCTACAACAGCAGTTTGACTCGACCGGATTTAATACCACCCCCGACATTTAAAACCGGCGTGAAGTACTGGCCCTTGCCACTGCGTTTCGCATTAGGTAATGCCGGGCCCCGGTGCCCTTCATCTCCACCTTAAAGGCTGGCAACGCACCTGTGGCTCCTCTGGTGTTGCACGGGGTCGTGGGCGACGGTGATCACTTACCATCACGTGACCCGAACGCTCGTTTGCCTTGTCCTCTCCCATAAAAAAAAAAAAGCAGTTACTCGTACATTTATCGAGTACGGACGCATTGCCAACAGCACGCGTATTTGTCTAACGGCAGCGACATGTTTGTATATTTATAATAGTATTTTATCAGGTAGCGATAAAGATTAGCAGAACTTGTGCCGAGACATGAGCACTCCTGATTACCTTAATTCTATGTTCCGTCAGTTTATTCTTTAATTTCGTTGACATATTTCTAGAATGTTGAACGAAGCAATTGTGCCAACGTGACTTACGTAACTTGACGTGTACAAGGGGAGATTCAAAATAGAAGTGACAGCGACCATGTGACAGAGACACAAGGATGGGTGACTCAGAGGCATTACAGAACAAGTGGTAATTCGTAGAATTATATATTCGACGTCTTCAAGAAAATGCCTATGATCTCCAACGTTCATTGTGTATTTTTCTTTTGGTTTCCCGTACCGTAAGGTACGAAAAGACAAAACGATTCCCTAATAGGATCAGGGACACCCTACCTCCGCCTAATTCCAATTCCTGAGCTGCTCCCTCGGTCGCTGGTCGTCTAAGCCGGCTCTCCCAAGGATAAAGGTGGGTTGGCTGGGCTGACCGCCCAGGGGGCATTTAAGCTCATCCCGCCTTTTGTCTGAATTCCCCTCCTCACCTCCTCGTATTCTGATCAACAGTATACCCCCTTCCCCCCTTGGTTCCCAGGCCATACCCCAAATACGCAGCCATATTAATGGCTGCCAAATGACACCACAGTCAAAAAGGACAAATGCCCTGTCTCTGTTGTCCGGCGCAGGCGCCGAATGCAGCGACGGGGCGTAGAAAATGGACTATCTCAACCCAAGCCCATCCTGCAAAAATATTTTCATTTGGTTGCTTGATGAGCTGTGTTGAGTATCGTCACTCGATCTGCAACAATCTGTCTGGATATGAAATGGAATGCTGCGAATGAAGTATTATAATACTACCCTAGTAGGATTTAACAGAACACCACTCAAACCATGTCATTGAGATAAGAATGTACATTCTTCAACTTCATAGCCTTTCAATATCAAATTACGAATGTGACGATAATACTTTAAATGCCCCTATTAATAAATTTTTTAATAAAATATTTTCCATGAACAGACAGCGATCAGTTACAATTTTACTATATGTATAGGTGTACTACCTACAGTTACACAATTAATTCACAAGAAAATCTTATACAATGACGACTCTATTTAATATGTTCTCTATCCCCTCCGCTTTGATTTATGAACAATATCTCCGTTCAATATATTTGTATTAAACGAAGCGTAAATTTGACTCGACGCCGCGCTGCGGTCGCGGTCATTGGATAGTTTGTAAATTAGTCTGTGCGTGTCGCGTCTCTACGCGAGCACTGAAGCTAGTATTGCTTCGACCAACTGTAAATGTACTGGCTGTAATTGGTCGAAGTGTCAACTATTGAAATTAATTATATACTCGTATACACATATAAACACTGCTTGAAAAATAAAAGGCTCTAATTATTTACCTTTCTAAAGCTGCACCGGGTCTCTCATCACTTCTAGTGATGGACTCAGCAACAGGTGTACCAGGTAGGTAGATCTGAAATAAAGTAAGATTTACGTTCATTGTAGGAATTAATATATTTGCAAACAGCAATACAGAACTTATATTTAGCTTCACGTTGTATCCCGCATATGACAGGATAGGTCCTGACCTACTGCCGAGACACTCCGCATTCTCAACTTACCGCCGAAGTGGCATTACAAATCTGCTTTTTAACTTTTACAATAGCCAAGTTTGTTTTTGTATTCTCCAAATTGAATCAAATTAGTAGAGATTTGGCTTGACCAGCAATTAAATACGACGCGGTATTTATACAAATAGTGTAACTGTATGTACCCTACATAGGTGTTGTAAAATAACTAAATTAATAAAATATATATTGTCATATGCATGACAATATAAATAAATAACATATTTATTTATGAATAATACAATCTATATATTTTTAATATCATATTTAATCTAGACTACTTCGTGTATTGATGCCGACGTAGATTGCCTGAACTAGAACAATTTAGTACACCGATGGTCATTCATAAAGTATAACAGTAGGTTCCTGGTACTCCTCCCATTAGCCTCGTTCCAGAACAAGTAAAGCTTTTACTTTAAAAGCAATATGAAATTGAAAGATAGAGAAAATAATAGCATTTTGTATACAAGAAATATTTTGTATAAAAGCAATTTGAAATTTCACAAATAAATCCTTTTCTTCGGATAGAATGTTGAAATGAGAGCGTTTGTTTGATCGAGCTCAGCGTTGCGAGTCAGCGAGAGTGTGCACTGTGAGGGTTTATTGTTTCTTTACTTTATTGTATTGAAAGTGAATGAGTATCATTCTTTATCAGGGAACATTTTTTTTATCCTATTGAGATACTATTTTGTGTCCTGCCCATTCCTGTCATTTCTGCATTGCCCATTAATCTGCCCAATTTTTAAAAATACTCAACGCTGCACGTCTCTCTCTCTTGCTCTCGCTCTCTATCAGAGCGGAGAAATGAAAGCAATCGAATAATATGGTCCCTCACGTGTTGCACACACGTGTGCGCAGCCTCGAAGGCCTCGATATTGTTAAGTGTTCATTTTCAATTCTTGAATATTGAATTCTATCTGAAGTTTTTCATTTTGTAATACCTTAATTGGTATTTTTACATTTTAAATTTTTCCAAGCGTACGGTATTAGAAAAGTCATGAACTTTTATTTTCAAATTTCAATTTCCTTATCAGAAGCGAGCTCTCGTACCGGTCTCGATGCTTGAGGAAAGTATAAGTGAAATTATACGTAATTAACTGGTGAAGTTAATTAATTAAAAATTAAAAAATAGCTAGTTTGTTTTTCACACCAATACATATACATCTACATAACTTGACTTAACCAGATAGATTATACATCAAGTGAAGCAAAAACTTTGTATCCAGTCCAAGTCCAGGACGATAAAGATGGGAAAGCTGCACTGGCTTCTAATTGTTCACCATTTTATTACCATTATTCCATTTTTCGTCTCATGATTTTATTTATTTAGCCCCATCAGTAAGGAAATTATGGCGGTAACAACTCTTAATGTTAATGTTTATTTTCTCGATATCAACTAAATATATATTAATGGAATTTGAATTGAACGTTATATAAATATAAGCTTACTAATATATATATTTTTTCAGAACTTTTGGAACATTATAAATTGTAAAAAAAAAGTTTACTGACTGTGGGCGCTTTTATATCCCACCCCGTGAATTGACACCTTCCAATATGATCTGTATAATATATAAATATATTACCTATCTTTGCAGTAAATAAAAATAGTCGAAGTACTGGAATATATGTCAAAATAAAAACTAATCCATAGGTTCTCTTATTTTTTTAGTTTACAGACATTGAATTAGTTCTCTAATATTTAGACGAGCAGACTAAATACTCGATGGTCCTACAAATATGATCTAGTGATAAGCTATCGCGCCGCGAAGTCCCCGCCCGCCCACGCGCACGCCCACGCCATCGTCTGTGTCGTTATTAATTGATGGCATATGAAATTTGACTATAGTTAGTGACGAATTTTAGATTAATGATGATTTTGGGCCTAAAAATGTATTTTTTATATATTTTCATATAAAGTGGAGTAAAATTTAAGATTTATATTTATTGCATCCTCCGATCCTCAGGTACTGTGTACTGTGTACTGTACAATATTTAGCGTGTGACTGAACTCGACGCCGCATTTTGTGTTACATTTCCTCGAGTCGAATGTTTATTAATAGCAATTACAGTCAGACGAATGGCCTATGGGGTATTAAAAACGTTACTCATATATTATACGATATACATTCACATATTTTTAAATATTTTATGTCCGCTTATATCTAATAGGAAGTGGGAAGCAGACAGCTCAGTTATCTGAGCGGACCGGGGAAACACTTCAATAACAGATATGCGAAATTTTTCCGAATTAGATTTAAGCCCGTTTCCGTAACAATCTAGTATAATAGATATAATATGATATTTTTTGTATCCCGTAGAAGATAAAACATAGGGAAACTAGTGTTACAAAGAGAGTTAAAAGAAAAAGGAACATCGAGAAAGGAAAGGAACGTTAGAACATCGAGAGAGACATGAGACAATGAGTCGCTTTCATAATGTCAATAATGTCGCCTACGAGTCGCGATGCGGGGCTTAGTTACGAATGATGTTGACGGCTTTCTAAATTTTCATATCATTTCAATCTACTGTTATCTGGGGTTTCGTACTTTTTAAGGAAAAAAGAAACCCTGATAAGTTGAGTTTGGTGTCCGTCCGTTTGTTTGTCTGTCAAGACCCTTTATCTCATTAATGCTTGGATATATCGAGTTAAAATTCAAACCATATACTCAGATCTGCGGTCACATGATTTCCTGACAATTTTTTTTAATTACTTAGAAAAAAGATATGGCCATTCATTAAGAATATGTATTTAATATTCATATGGTACTTCTGGTTGACGTTTAATTACAAAATAATTATGAAGTTTGGTAGCTAGCATCTACAGTTAGTACTAGTTCAGGAAAACTATACATTTGTGGTTAAATCTTAAAAAATAATAGCCTTAAATGAGAGGCAAAATTTGAGATTAAAGCCGCTAGTTCAAGTGAAGTATCAGATTAAAAGGCTCTTGCAAAGCTAAGCTCGAGACCTCCAATTTACGAACGGAACCCTCGGTGAGGGAGCCCGACTTGCGCTTGTCCGGTTTTTTTACTGTGGTTATTCCTATTTATTGTTAATTCATATTTTTCTTTAGTTGTTTTCGCTTATTCAAGCAGTAGATTAGTTGGTTATTTTTTTATTTCTTAGTTTGCTTTATTCTACTATTACATGTCGTTATTATTGTCGAAATATTAAATATATATTAGCTGATTTTGTTCATTTTTCATTTTCAGAAATTGAAAGACAAGATAACTAGAATGTTTGTAAGATTATTTCTTATCGACCATAGCAGGAAGTAGAAAATAATTTGATTATAATAAATCCCCGGTATCGGAATCGATCCAAAACCGTCGAGTGTATACGAGTAGATGCTGTCGCACTATACCACTGTACCACTGTACCACCACCATTCAATAGTAACATAGTTGTACAATCATCAATTACAAGTAACAACCGTCCAAATAACCAGTTTCAAATATCAATTAATACATATTTGCTAATTCCTCAACAGGTCCAACTTATTTATGTGACTATAGCACTACATATTTACTATGGCTTTGCTTGTATGATAAGCATAATATAAAGATAATGAAAATATTAACATGAATTGACATATGTAATATGACATGTAGCAGAGTAGGCAAAAAAAACCTAGAGTAAAGGTTCTCTCTCGCTCTCCGCCTTTCATCTGGATTCGAGACACTGTTAGTTGAGTGGAGTCTATCAAAGAGATATAATGAAGCATTTATTTACCTAAATGGGGATCGAACCCATAATCATCGCGTTACATCAAATCAGGCACTACATGAGGAGCCAGCTTTTTGTAAGCAAGTAACTAGACAAGACTTTAATAATATATATATAAATACATAAATATATGTGTATGTCAATAGGTTATCTACTCATCAATATGCAAATATAAATTTAAGCGTACGCAAGTAGAAATTCGTAAATGTTGAAGGTCAAGTTCACACATTGAGACAGTTGTTAAGTCATTTATTTTGATATCGTTGATACCGTTCCCGTGAGCACGCGGCGGGGGGAGCCGCGGGTAAAAGTTAGTACTTGTGTATTGTATTGTGTTGTCGAATTATAATTAGATAGTAAACATAAATATACAATAATAATTGTTTCATTCATACATATATTTCATAAACATAATATTTCGTTATTTGCAATGAAAACCATATAATACCAATTTACTTATCTATTTGAGAGCAGTTGTGGCGCAGCGGCGCAAACGTGCGACTGCATCAGGTAGAGGGTTCGATTCTCACTCGAGGAAACGAAATATATATTATTTTATTTTCGTCGTTCTGGTAACGCAAGAACGCGTTGCGTTGAGTTTCTCCGGTCCACACGTAGTGCTTCTAGAACTTGGCGGAAATGGGGAACGAAAGTGTCTAACATTAGTTTCCATCTGCCCGCTTTCCACGCTGTATACACGTGACATGTTATGCGTGACATACAACGTGAAGCTAAAAAATATATGTTATTATTTATAATCCTCCAATAAAAAATTAATATCTAACACCATCCCATTTTATTTTTCTTTTTATATTTTTAACTAATTAAAGATTATTACTTTATTCTGATCGAAGATTATAATTTACGAGACAACCTTCTATTTTGGAAAACAACTTGTTCGCTAAAACGTTATGTAATAAAGTTTATGTAAAATATATCCAATATTGTAGGATATTGTAGTTCTATTGAAAACATAAATTGTTATAAAAAAGGATTTTATTTCTTTTACTGGCATATTGAAACAATTTTAAATTAAATGATAATAAGAACTAACAATATATATATATATATAGATACAACTAGACGATCCAATAAATAGACGATATATAAGCGCATCGTGGGTTTGATTTCCTTCTATTCTCCGACTTTTTTTATTCTTGTAAGACAAAGTGTGACGTTGAGTCCAAGAATTAAAATGGATCAACGGACAAACTTACATATTAGTAATATTTTTTTCGTATTACGTTATCGCCTCATTGGTTTCAAGTTTTGGAATCCTCTGGTTACTTGTAACATTCAAAATGATTATAATTAAAAACTTAATCAAGTTTCGCTTCCAGTTCGTTGACGTTTTAATATCGGCTGTATTTTATATTTGATATTATAAAATATTCTTATTCTGTGGTTACAATATATTATCATTTATAATAATTATACTAATCTGAATGATTTGTGTGGTTGAACACACGAATCTCGGGAACTATGAATCTGCATAATTTTTTTATATGGTGAATTATGGTATGTAGGTTATTTATAAAAAGCGCTAAAAAACTTGAATCATTTATTGTGATTGATCTTTGATCTCCGTATGTGGTATATAAGAGCTTCACGAAATTGTGTGTGACACGTTCTGTGTTTATATGCCTTTCGAATGACGATTTGTGCGGGAAAATAAGAGGTACAGAGAGCGAGTAGGCTACTATTAAATATGTTTAAAATCGCTCTTTTTAACTTAAAGTTAAATAACATATATTAGATATTTTTTTTTTGCTTTGTAAAGTATAGACTCGCATAGCGAGTAAGGCGTGGAACAACTAAAGTATAACCACTCTCCACTTTCAACTCTCCACTCTCCGCTGGAGTGGCGAAACTAAGCGCCGCCTCCCCGAACTTTAATAAACCAAATATGTGTTGTATATTTTCAACAATGAGCGTGTTAAATTCGAAACATACCTGTTATGAGCTATTATTGGATAAATATTTGAATCTGTCTACAAATGTCAGTAATGCGCCGCGTTGCCAACGGGCTCGTCGCAACTGTGACACGCAGCCACCAGCATTATCCTCGCTCTGGTCACTCGACGAAGTCAGACGTTGAGCTCCACTAAAGAGTGAAATTGGAGTATCCACGGAGCGTCGGCACAATGTTCTCGATGCTATATTGTTTTTTTGAATTATTATATTAAACCTCGGAGTTCGCCACGTCAAGACACGCCGTTCCTCACTTTCTGCTGAATTCTGGAGGCATTGCGTGTTGAGTGGCAGAACTCAACGCCGCGCTTTGCCTCGACATCAGAGCGAAGAAAATGGTAATATGAAAGTAAATAAATATTTCACTTCCTCGAATGAGGATCGACCCACAACCGTCGCATTTGCGGGCGGCACCCTTGTGCCACTGCGCCACGACTCCCTCCAATATATAGTGAATACTTTTCTCATTGTATATTCATAATATAAATATATCACTAGTCTGTCTTCAAATAATAAGATAAAAAGACAAAAAGTGTTTACTCTTGATAACTTAAGCGGCCCGACCTTGTTTTTCGCTCATTCGTGTAATTTTACAATCTACATGTAATAAGAGCCTTCTCTGATATTACATAGACCGGTCAGACGATTGTCTGTCCAAAATGTATCATGAATTATATAAATAACTTGATTTATTGTTATAAAAAAAACATTCAAGCGTTTTATTTAACAAACACAGACGTAATTAGATTTTACATACTTATTTCTCATTTCTTGTAATCATGTCATGGCTGATGATCTTAGTTGAAGGTCGTCTGACGAGTACGAATAAATTTCTGGCATCGGCTGTGATCCATAGCGCACCTCATCACCTCGTGGAATTGCTTAGTTGGTCGATACATGGCGCTGGTGAAGGTACCAAATTGATTCTTAAATGCAATAAATGAATTTGGTACTCACCTCATGTGTAGTTACTCCCTCTTGGTAAAAAACAAAATTTAAAATGAAAGGTACAAAATATATAATTAAATATTAAATTATCTTAACATTGCCGGATCAATATTGTTTTTTAGTTTTTAATGTTTTATGGTTTTGAACGATACTGCCCGACTGTATTTTAGTTATATTAATAGGATTCTGTCTTCTGGATTGCTACTGTAGGATAGTGCCGCAGATATAAATGCAATATTTATTCTTCAAAAAAAGGCCGTGAGATTATATCTATAATTTTAAGGCTTAAGTTTGTCTGAAGAGTTCATTATTAATTGTTATTAAACTGGAGGTCTACCATATTATCTCAGGAGCCCTCCTGGTTCCTATTGGAAAAATCCTTTTATACAAAAAGCTAGTAGTTAATATAAATATAAAACGATAATATTCAAAGATAAATCTGTCATCTTCTCTTCACATGTACTATTTTTATATGAAGAAATACCAACTTTTGCTTGGCAAGAATTGAACGTAGACCTCTTGGACATCGTCCAAGTATTCGATAGTTAAGTGAAATAGTTAAATATTCAATTTACGTTTACAAATGGAATAATTTAACATAAAATACAACATCTATAGACTATTAGATAGATATTTGAGTAATTTCAGAGCAGCCAGTTCACCGGTGACGCGTCAAGGGCGACTGACTGGTTTCTTACAACGTATGTTAATTGTAATAATATAATATAAAAAATGGACAGTAATCAATTATTACTATTTAATTTAGAAGTGAGTAGACAGATTATTTCTATTCCATGAATGAGTGAAGATTCAAATATGAATAAATTTTACATTTTTTGTTTTATTTTTTAGCTTATGAAGATAATGCAAATCTTACTACTTCATGCACACTTATATTATATATTATAATATAGATAATTGATTTGCACATCACAATTGGGAAATTGGGGAACGGAGTGTCACGGAGGGAACACTAGGTTCCTTCTCCCTGTCCTAGTGTGTGCGGGACATCCCATATAATAAATAATTGTATCTACACAATCGGCAGTGTGAAAAACAGTGTGAATTATTATAGTTCCACTCGAGACTACACTAGCAAAATAAAACAAATGTGTTTGATAATTATGCTTATACTGTTTTGTGTACTATTTGATCTTTACTATTCAAACAATATGCTTTTGTTGCCAAAAAATATAAATAAAAACTTCAATGATGCCGACGGGAATTCCCCTTTGGTTTTCAATATATACTATTAGCGATGAATGCCTACTTTTTACAGTTTGAACATTCATCATTATCAGCCTCACGCTGTTTCTCGTATATTGGAGCAAACAGAGGGAGGTTGAGGAGCTGGTGTCAAAATTTCGACACATTGTGTATCATTGACTGTTAACACGACCCCGGGGATAATGAAATATTTAATAATAATTTTCATTTTTTTACTCTCATGACAAGACAAAATACAGCATTAACTCTAGGCTCCTCCTGCCTTTCCTTCTATATGCTGGATACAGTGCGAAGGTAAAAAATAACGATGGCAGAATCACTTTAACCAAAATTGAACCATTAATCGATATTACATTTATAGTGTAACGCCTAAATTAATTTATAATTATGTTTATTTTGTAACGTCATATTTAACAACATCGTCATCGTTATTAAATATAATTTATTGTACATCAAACTATTAAAATGTTGTTTAGTTCAATGAAAGAATCACCGCGTGAACGAATACAACTATTCATTAACACAATTCAGGAGTATTCTATTTTTATTTCGATAATCTATAAACATTAATGTCATTCCAAATATTTAAAAAATATATCAAAAAAGATATTTTCGTACCTCCGTTTCCGAAATATTTTTTTTTAAAATAACCACAAAATCACTGCAGACACTCTAAACACAGCATTGAAACACAAAATCTCCTAAACACAGTACTCTCGAAGTATTACAGAGTAAAGTTCCCCACGCGCGCACCAGCGTAGAGCGCGTAGACGTCGTCGCGCGCGCTCGGTCGGACTCCTACTGGATACTGGACTCGGACTGTAGAGTGTAGAGTGTACAGCCTGTAGGCTGTACTTTGTACTAATTCACGTAAGCTTTGAGAAAAATGGCAAAAATATATTTTAAATTATTTTTTAAATGATCTACTAGTAATTCTTTCCATATATCTATTACATATCGTACCTTTACATTTTTTATTCATTCTGAGTAAAAATTGGATGAAAAACGGCTATGAGGAAATTTAGATTGCAATAGGTGGCAGCTCAGTGTTCTGAATCAATTTTAGAATTATACGTCAACGGGAAGTTCAAGATAACGCATTCTAGTTTTATGTAATGAAATATAAATATAAGTTTGAAATATTTTTTTTGCCAAATACTTATAAATTTCTCACTTCGTGTCATTTTTCATAACTGTAGGTCTACAGAAAATACCTTAGAGGTTACGATTATGCGATAAAACTTTGAAATTTCTTTGTTAGAAATATTTGTACTGTAAGTTTTCGTTCGTATCGTAAGCGTAAACAGTCATCTAAGACGGTTTGCTTACAGGCAGACGTGTTTATCTTCGTACATGTCCCATTTTGTAAAGAAGAAATGTTACTAGCGTTAATATATTCCTCTCCACATCTCTCACTAATTTCACAGTTATTTCCCCAAGTCTGAAGTGTAGCTACAAACAATCTGCGTATTGCTGGGCTAGTGTCAACTCGGTTTGTAGTACGAGACTCCATTTGCAATAGTTTACATATAAATTACATTTTTATATAATTTAAATATAAAATTGCGACATCTGATGTAACAACAACGCAGAACAGTTTAGCTAAAATAAAATATTATCAGCTTCACGCTGTATTCCGCACACGGCAGGGTAGGCAGAGGGAACCTCGCTGTTAAGACAGTCCGTTCCCCACTTTCTGCCGAATTCTGGAGGCATTGCGTGTTGAGTGGCAGAACTCAACACCGCTCTTTGCCTTGATACCTCGAGTGGGGGGTCGAACCCACAACTATCGCGTTACAGTCACACCCTTGTACCGCTGCGCTACGACGGCCTCTCGACGGAAAATAAAATAATAAAAATATTTTTTTGTAATATGTCAAAACAGAACCGCGACCGGGTTATTTATGTGTTAGATCGTTTAGGTATATATATAGGTAAGATCAACAATCTTGAAATTGTTTCGGAACTCTCGGTACGTAACACTAACGCGCACATATGTATGTCGGCGTCATAATAAATACTGTCAAGGAGTTTAACCGTATATAGATTAAAATTTAAAGTAAGATCATTTAGTCTTCATATATTATATATTTATACCTTAAGATTTATAAAGTTATGTGAATATATCGAAATTTCTCATAGATTGCGCCAGTGAGGTAGATTTGATTTGAGTGAGCTAAATATGTATATGTTTTAGTGGGTAGTGTGGAGGATCTACCCCTAGAGGTCCAAGAGTCCCACATGACGTGACGACTCAAGTCCCCACATGGTAATCGACCTGTAATGAACTGTAATCGATGTAAGTTGGTGGAAAGTGACTAACCGAAGTGTCTTAACACTAGGTGACTTATGCCTACCCTGCTATATCCCGAATACAGTGTGAATTTAAATAATGAATAAAGCAGCTTAAATTTACATTTTAATAAGAAAATCACACGCAATTTTTAATCTTTGCAGTATTTAAAACGGTAAAAAAAAAAATTTGGACATTGTCCAAGCGCTCCAGTTAATTAATGCACTCTCGCCGCCGCGTCAAATCCGCACATCTGTAGGATAACATGACAGTCTCGTACTCTTTCACTGTGCCGTGTTATCCAGAACAAGGAAAAGAAAATAACTGATTCCTTCCATAGAAAATCTATGTATCTATAGTGTACATATATTACATATTTATATATCTATACAAGAAGTTGGTATTATCAAAGATATAAGATGGATAATGTGACGCTCTCTCCAGTCACAACATGATGAATGTGCTTCCTCCTTCCCTTTGATTCAAAGGTCACCAGATTAAACAATCCTGATTGATACGACGTCAAATATAGTCTTTATTTGACGACGGGAGCTAGAAGCTCTAAACGTTACATTATGACGTGAGAACTTCAACTTCTTCTTAGAAAAAGGAAAGCCAAGTTATGTTAGCTTCCATTCAGGAAAGTTTTAACTTGCCACGATGCTTTACAACATGTGAGAAAGAAGCAATGATTCTGTTACTGAGTAACTAACAAACAACGCACGGACCAAATTGTGGGACTTTGATCATTGAAGTTAGACGTAGAGCCAGCCAGGCTTTAGGTGCGGGAGTGTACGGAAGTACTAAGAGAGGATTCTCAAATATTTGCTTAAAACTTTATAAAGACTTTTATTAAATATGACAATAAAAACAAGCATATTCTTCTGAAGTATATAAATATAAGATACAATGTATGTATGTATGTACATACATCTTTTTCGTATTATTGGCAAGTGTTTAAATGCTCTATGGTACAACAGAACCGCGTCATGCCGATATGTGTATATAATAACACGTCTCTGATTCTTCAGTTTATTGATACCGTTGACAACAAAGTTGAAGGTGTTTGATCCACAAGAGTACTATTTCCTAGATATAATAAAAAGATATGTTGTATTTGTTATATTATATGTCACAATTGTTTTTGTCACGCTGCAGCCGGGTAGCTGAGGAGGCGCTGACTTGGTGGAGGTGCACGACTAACGAGCAAGTGCAAATAATAATTAATTCCGCCGAGTGACAATCGTCTCGTTCACAATAGCCTGTATCGTTTCAACAGTCTTTACATCCAATTTTTTTGCCAATGTAATATTTTCTTAATAGGTTAAATTTAAAGAGTAAAGAAAACAACCAAGTTCTCGATAAATCATCCAAAAGATCTAAATCATGTACCGAAGTCAAACATTGTAGAACTGCCATATTATAAATTGTTAACTTTATTTTAGTTTGAAAGTTTTGAAGTTTGAGCAGTAAACGGAACGGATAATGTTGTGTGACGGAGCTTATTATAAAAATAGCTTATTTAGGTTTCGCCTTCATATAAAATTACAGTAAAAATCTTCCGTTTAACCTTTAAGAACTTTTTTAAGAACTGACTTGTACACACAAGTGTACAAGTCAGTTTGTGAGTCCCGTAGAAATGTTAGTAAGAAATATATTTAGAATAATATAAGTATTATTATATAAATGTGTATTGTGGACTTCAGAATCTTCTTCAGTGTTTTGGTTACTATTCTTAACTCTTCAAAGGTTCGATTTTCATACCGAAAAAGTTACATATACATACATATACAAAAATTTATTTAAAAAATAGAATTATTTATTATTATAGTATACTAAATATATAGTAAATGAAGTAGCCAAGACGAAAAAAAAAGCTATTTGTCAAACAAAAATTATCTTCGCAACGGTTCGTTATTTTCATTTCCTTATTTTCAGTTCGCCGCTTAACATGCAATGGCTCGAGAATTCGGCGGGAAATTTAAATTTGTGACGGAAATGTTGTTGTTTTATGTTACTTTGTAAGTGGCAACGGAGAGTCGTGAGAATAGGTTCCCGGGCTCCCTCTGTAAACAAGCAATTTATATAATAACAGCAAGGAATTTATATAATAACAGAGTGGACAGAGAGCACATAGTGACAGGACACTCCGACCTAGAATATTCACCCCAACCCAAGATCCATAACCCATAACCGTCACGCTTATAGTTAGATACTGTCCCGCTGCGACACTGTGGTATGTGAAATAAAATATAATGTAAGTATTCATATTAAATTACCTGCTAATAATAATATAAAAACAATATTTTATATTTGAAACGTGACGCTCCTGAGTTCCATTCCCCGAGACGAGAACAAGTTCGTCATATTTACACTAAAAGCACTAAACACATTCCACTGTTACAGTACAATTAACACTAATTATTGTAAAATAGGACCAACAAAACAGCCTTTTGATAAATAATATTAATTTTAAAGTGAACTTCCATTTCGAAGCCTATTAAAAGTAAAGTGGAGATACCTACTCGCAGCTCTCGAGCGCACTTTACGACGCGAATAAATATAATTAATACGTTTATTTGTACACAATCAAACATCTGCTTCTTGTATTTAAATTGTAGAATATATGTCGATTCTATGGTAAGTCTACTTTATACAAATTATGCGAATTAAATGTTTTAAAGCGGAATCCAGAGTAGGTCTTAGCGACGGATAAATTATTCAAAGGCTTTTAATTCGAACATCGACATATTTCTATTGGAATTTGCTTCAAGTTTTGGGATGATCTCAATTAATATTAAATTTATTTCAATTTCGTATAACATGTTCAACGTTTCCACTTTACGCAGTATCTTGTATAAAGCAGCCTACTGCAAAACATGAAATCAAAATAATTCTTTCCCTTGACTGGAACGAAACCACATCTGTTACGTTTACAGTTCTGCCAGTTGATACGCAGTGTCGAGAATATGGAAAACTAAGTAACACTCTACACACGTGTAGAAAACACGATGCACGTGCTTAGTGGTCTCGAAGAAGAATTTGCAAGCTTACAAACGCTGCTCGTAAAGCTTTATGTAAAGCTAAGTGTGAACATATATGTAAATAATGTTGTCCGTGAATCATGCGAACACTATTATATAGATCGAGTCCAGGCAACTATAGTATTGGTATTTCAATTTACACTTTTGCGTTCATCACCAATCGGGCAAATTTAATTTCCCATTTTAACACGGCGTTGGGTTACGCTTCTCAACACACAATATCTCAGTACGCTGAAAAGTGAAAGATAGATGACAAAAGAAATAGAAAAACATTGTGTCTTTCTATTTTGATTAAAAACAATAATACTTTACGATCCTGTGTGATTCTCTACAAAGAAACCCAATTTCCTTATATTCTAAATATACCCGAACGACGCAAACAGCGAATATTGAAATGATAAAATGATTCAGTAATGTAATAATATAAATGTCGGTTCCGCTAGATGTTGTCCCACATTCCTGTAACAGTTATGTACATTCATATTGAAGTCAATAGTATTGGCGAGCATTCAGGACTCCCTATTGTATTTTACAATATTTTCATTTTTTTACTATTGGTATATAGGATTGTTGACTGAAATGTAGTTCGTTTTTAGGGTTCCGTACCTCAAAAGATAAAAAATGAATCGGATTGGTTCGGAACGGTTGAACGGTTGTAAAGGGACCTTTGCTGTCCATCTGTTCGACCTACGATTATAAAATAGGTACGGGAGCCTCTGAAGGCGAGTCCGGTTTTATTCAATAGAACCGCTTAACTTCGAGTAACTAATGTATCTAAGTTACAAAAAATCGAATTTCGCGAGGTCACGTTTCTTGTTAACTTTATACAAATTTGCCCTTTTTATTTTTACTTCCCACACATTGCACAATTACGACAATTTTTATATTACCAAAATCCTTTGATTTAAGAAGATTTAAAAAAAAAAAAACGAATATATTTCCTTTTTTAACCGAATTAAAAAAAGTACAAAAAGACTGTTTTTAATATCCATATATTCCTTGATTTATCCGTCGCTTATTAAAGTAAAAATTAAAGAACATGTACCAGACGGGCGGAACTCGAGTGAATGAGCCGCTGACGCCCTGT
>JBAIZZ010000228.1:1196032-1268675 GCA_037355905.1 Heliconius aoede
GACGATCCAATAAATAGACGATATATAAGCGCATCGTGGGTTTGATTCCCTTCTATTCTCCGACTTTTTTATTCTTGTAAGACAAAGTGCGACGTTGAGTCCAAGAATTAAAACTGATCAACGGACAAACTTACATATTAGTAATAATGTTTTGGTATTACGTTATCGTGTCATTGGTTTCAAGTTTTGGAATCCTCTGGTTACTTGTAACATTCAAAATTATTAAAAACTGAATCAAGTTTCGCTTCCAGTTCGTTGACGTTTTAATATCGGCTGTATTTTATATTTGATATTATAAAATATTCTTATTCTGTGGTTACAATATATTATCATTTATAATAATTATACTAATCTGAATGATTTGTGTGGTTGAACACACGAATCTCGGGAACTATTGATCTGCATTATTTTTTTATATGGTGAATTATGGTATGTAGGTTATTTATACAAAGCGCTAAAAAACTTGAATCATTTATTGTGATTGATCTTTGATCTCTGTATGTGGTATGTAAGAGCTTCACGAAATTGTGTGTGACACGTTCTGTGTTTATACGCCTTTCGAATGACGATCTGTGCGGGAAAATAAGAGGTACAGAGAGCGGGTAGGCTACTATTAAATATGTTTAAAATCGCTCTTTTTAACTTAAAGTTAAATAACATATATTAGATATATTTTTTTGCTTTGTAAAGTATAGACTCGCATAGCGAGTAAGGCGTGGAACAACTAAAGTATTACCACTCTCCACTCTCAGCTGGAGTGGCGAAACTAAACGCCAAAAACCAAATATGTGTTGTATATTTTCAACAATGAGCGTGTTAAATTCGAAACATACCTGTTATGAGCTATTATTGGATAAATATTTGAATCTGTCTACAAATGTCAGTAATGCGCCGCGTTGCCAACGGGCTCGTCGCAACTGTGACACGCAGCCACCAAGCAGTCATTGCGATGTGTGATTGAAAACATGATGATGAACAAACATTATCCTCGCTCTGGTCATTCGACGAAGTCAGACGTTGAGCTCCACAAAAGAGTGAAATTGGAGTGTCAATTTTCTCTATGCTATATTGAATTATCAATTATCTGTTCAGTCAGTCTCATAATTAGTAAATGTCTCAGCTTCACGCTGTATCCCGCGCACACAGCAGGGTAGGCAGAGGGAACCTCGGTGTTAAGACACGCCGTTCCTCACTTTCTGCTGAATTCTGCACATTGTGTGTTGAGTGGCAGAACTCAACGCCGCGCTTAGCCTCGAAATCAGAGCGAAGAAAATGGAAATATGAACGTAAATAAATATGTCACTTCCTCGAATGAGGATCGACCCACAACCGTCGCATTTGCGGGCGGCACCCTTGTGCCACTGCGCCACGACCCCCTCCAATATATAGTGAATACTTTTTTCATTGTATGTTCATAATATAAATATATCACTAGTGTGTCTTCAAATAATAAGATAAAAAGACAAACAGTGTTTACTCTTGATAACTTAAGCGGCCCGACCATGTTTTTCGCTCATTCGTGTAATTTTACAATCTACATTTAATAAGAGCCTTCTCTGATATTACATAGACCGGTCAGACGATTGTCTGTCCAAAATGTATCATGAATTATATCAATAACTTGATTTATTGTTATAAAAAAAACATTCAAGCGTTTTATTTAACAAACACAGACGTAATTATTTTTAGCTTCATGTTGCATTCCACATATAACAGAGTTGGTGGAGGGAACTGCACTAGTGTTATGAGTTAAGACACTCCGTTCTCCGTACACTGTCACTAGGTCACTAGAGCCAGGGTATAAAAATAATTAATTCTCACGAGTGTTCTCTAAAATCAAGGTAGACTTTACATACTTATTTGTCATTTCTTGTAATCATATCATGGCTGATGATCTTAGTTGAAGGTCGTCTGACGAGTACGAATACATTTCTGCCATCGGCTGTGATCCATAGCGCACCTCATCACCTCGTGGAATTGCTTAGTTGGTCGATCGATATGTGGCGCTGGTGAAGGTACCAAATTGATTCTTAAATGCAAAAAATGAATTTGGTACCTACTCACCTCATGTGTAGTTATTCCCTCATGGTAAAAAACAAAATTTAAAATGAAAGGTACAACATATATAATTAAATATTAAATTATCTTAACGTTACCGGATCAATATTGTTCTGCCCGACTGTATTTTAGTTATATTCATAGGATTCTGTCTTCTGGATTGCTACTGTAGGATAGTGCCGCAGATATAAATGCAATATTTATTCTTCAAAAAAAGGCCGTGAGATATATCTATAATTTTAAGGCTTAAGTTTGTCTGAAGAGTTCATTATTAATTGTTATTAAATTGGAGGTCTACCACATTATCTCAGAAGCCCTCCTGGTTCCTATTGGAAAAATCCTTTTATACCAAAAGCTAGTAGTTAATATAAATATAAAACGATAATATACAAAGATAAATCTGTCATCTTCTCTTCACATGTACTATTTTTATATGAAGAAATACCAACTTTTGCTTGGCAAGAATTGAACGTAGACCTCTTGGACATCGTCCAAGTATTCAACAGTTAAGTGAAATTGTTAACTATTCAATTTACGTTTACAAATGGAATAATTTAACATAAAATACAACATCTATAGACTATTAGATAGATATTTGAGTAATTTCAGAGCAGCCAGTTCACCGGTGACGCGTCAAGGGCGACTGACTGGTTTCTTACAACGTATGTTAATTGTAATAATATAATATAAAAAATGGACAATAATCAATTATTACTAAATAACTTAGAAGTGAGTAGACAGATTATTTCTATTCAATGAATGAGTGAAGATTCAAATATGACTAAATTTTATATTTTTTGTTTTATTTTTTAGCTTATGAGGACAATGCAAATCTTACTACTTCATGCACACTTACATTATATATTATAATATAGATAATTGATTTGCACATCACAATTGGGAAATTGGGGAACGGAGTGTCACGGAGGGAACACTAGGTTCCTTCTCCCTGTCCTAGTGTGTGCGGGACATCCCATATAATAAATAATTGTATCTACACAATCGGCAGAGTGTGAAAAACGGTGTGAATTATTATAGTTCCACTCGAGACTACACTAGCAAAATAAAACAAATGTGTTTGATAATTATGCTTATACTGTTTTCTTGTTTACTATTCAAACAATATGCTTTTGTTGACAAAAAATATAAATAAAAACTTCAATGATGCCGACGGGAATTCCCCTTTGGTTTTCAATATATACTATTAGCGATGAATGCCTACTTTTTACAGTTTGAACATTCATCATTATCAGCCTCACGCTGTTTCTCGTATATTGGAGCAAACAGAGGGAGGTTGAGGAGCTGGTGTCAAAATGTCGACACATTGTGTATCATTGACTGTTAACACGACCCTGGGGATAATGAAATATTTAATAATAATTTTCATTTTTTTACTCTCATGACAAGACAAAATACAGCATTAACTCTAGGCTCCTCCTGCCTTTCCATATGCTTTCTATATGCTGGATACAGTGCGAAGGTAAAAAATAACGATGGCAGAATCACTTTAACCAAAATTGAACCATTAATCGATATTACATTTATAGTGTAACGCCTAAATTAATTTATAATTATGTTTATTTTGTAACGTCATATTTAACAACATCGTCGCTACAACTCGCTTTCGCTTATTAAATATAATTTATTGTACATCAAACTATTAAAATGTTGTTTAGTTCAATGAAAGAATCACAGCGTGAACAAATTCATTAACACAATTCAGGAGTATTCTATTTTTATTTCGATAATCTATAAACATTAATGTTATTCCAAATATTTAAAAAAGATATTTTCGTACCTCCGATTCCGAAATATTTTTTTAAAATAACCACAAAATCACTGCAGACACTCTAAACACAGCATTGAAACACAAAATCTCCTAAAGACAGTACTCTCGAAGTATTACAGAGTAAAGTTCCCCACGCGCGCACCAGCGTAGAGCGCGTAGACGTCGTCGCGCGCGCTCGGTCGGACTCCTACTGGATACTGGACTCGGACTGTAGAGTGTAGAGTGTAGAGTGTAGAGCCTGTAGGCTGTACTTTGTACTAATTCACGTAAGCTTTGAGAAAAATGGCAAAAATATATTTTAAATTATTTTTTAAATGATCTACTAGTAATTCTTTCCATATATCTATTACATATCGTACCTTTACATTTTTTATTCATTCTGAGTAAGAATTGGATGAAAAACGGGTATGAGGAAATTTAGATTGCAATAAGTAATGGCTGGCAGCTCAGTGTTCTGAATCAATTTTAGAATTATACGTCAACGGGAAGTCCAAGATAACGCA
This sequence comes from Heliconius aoede, assembly GCA_037355905.1. Lineage (NCBI taxonomy): Eukaryota > Metazoa > Arthropoda > Insecta > Lepidoptera > Nymphalidae > Heliconius > Heliconius aoede. The sequence goes on from JBAIZZ010000228.1 coordinate 1,200,383, forward strand.
TTCTAGTTTTATGTAATGAAATATAAATATAAGTTTGAAATGTTTTTTTTGCAAAATACTTATAAATTTCTCACTTCGTGTCATTTTTCATAACTGTAGGTCTACAGAAAATACCTTAGAGGTTACGATTATGCGATAAAACTTTGAAATTTCTTTGTTAGAAATATTTGTACTGTAAGTTTTTGCTCGTATCGTAAGCGTAAACAGTCATCTAAGACGGTTTGCTTACAGGCAGACGTGTTTATCTTCGTACATGTCCCATTTTGTAAAGAAGAAATGTTACTAGCGTTAATATATTCCTCTCCACATCTCTCACTTATTTCACAGTTATTTCCCCAAGTCTGAAGTGTAGCTACAAACAATCTGCGTATTGCTGGGCTAGTGTCAACTCGGTTTGTGGTGCGAGACTCCATTTGCAATAGTTTACATATAAATTACATTTTTATATGATTTAAATATAAAATTGCGACATCTGATGCAACAACAACGCAGAACAGTTTAGCTAAAATAAAATATTATCAGCTTCACGCTGTATTCCGCACACGGCAGGGTAGGCAGAGGGAACCTCGCTGTTAAGACAGTCCGTTCCCCACCTTCTGCCGAATTCTGGAGGCATTGCGTGTTGAGTGGCAGAACTCAACACCGCCCTTTGCCTTGATACCTCGAGTGGGGGTCGAACCCACAACTATCGCGATACAGTCACACCCTTGTACCGCTGCGCTACGACGGCCTCTCGACGGAAAATAAAATAATAAAAATATTTTTTTTGTAATATGTCAAAACAGAACCGCGACCGGGTTATTTATGTGTTAGATCGTTTAGGTATAGGTAAGATCAACAATCTTGAAATTGTTTCGGAACTCTCGGTACATAATACTATACGCGCACATATGTAAGTCGGCGTCATAATAAATACTGTCAAGGAGTTTAACCGTATATAGATTAAAATTTAAAGTAAGATCATTTAGTCCTCATATATTATATATTTATACCTTAAGATTTATAAAGTTATGTGAATATATCGAAATTTCTCATAGATTGCGCCAGTGAGGTAGATTTGATTTGAGTGAGCTAAATATGTATATGTTTTAGTGCGTAGTGTGGAGGACCTACCCCTAGAGGTCCAAGAGTCCCACATGACGTAACGATTCAAGTCCCCACATGGTAATCGACCTTTAATTAACTGTAATCGATGTAAGTTGGTGGAAAGTGACTAACCGAAGTGTCTTAACACTAGGTGACTTATGCCTACCCTGCTATATCCCGAATACAGTGTGAATTTAAATAATGAATAAAGCAGCTTAAATTTACATTTTAATAAGAAAATCACACGCAATTTTTAATCTTTGCAGTATTTAAAACGGTAAAAAAAACATTTGGACATTGTCCAAGCGCTCCAGTTAATTAATGCACTCTCGCCGCCGCGTCAAATGCGCACATCTGTAGGATAACATGACAGTCTCGTACTCTTTCACTGTGCCGTATTATCCAGAACAAGGAAAAGAAAATAACTGATTCCTTCCATAGAAATTCCATAGAAATCCATGTATCTATAGTGTACATATGTTACATATTTATATATCTATACAAGAAGTTGGTATTATCAAAGATATAAGATGGATAATGCGACGCTCTCTCCAGTCACTACATGATCAATGTGCTTCCTCCTTCCCTTTGATTCAAAGGTCACCAGATTAAACAATCCTGATTGATACGACGTCAAATATAGTCTTTATATGACGACGGGAGCTAGAAGCTCTAAACGTTACATTATGACGTGAGAATTTCAACTTCTTCTTAGAAAAAGGAAAGCCAAGTTATGTTAGCTTCCATTCAGGAAAGTTTTAACTTGCCACGATGCTTTACAACATGTGAGAAAGAAGCAATGATTCTGTTACTGAGTAAGTAACAAACAACGCACGGACCAAATTGCGGGACTTAGATCATTGAAGTTAGACGTAGAGCCAGCCAGGCTTTAGGTTCGGGAATGTACGGAAGTACTAAGAGAGGATTCTCAAATATTTGCTTAAAACTTTATAAGGACTTTTATTAAATATGACAATAAAAACAAGCATATTCTTCTGAAGTATATAAATATACTAAGAAATATAAGATACAATGTATGTATGTATGTACATACATCTTTTTCGTATTATTGGCAAGTGTTTAAATGCTCTTTGGTACAACAGAACCGCGTCGTGCCGATATGTGTATATAATAACACGTCTCTGATTCTTCAGTTTATTGATACCGTTGACAACAAAGTTGAAGGCGTTTGATCCACAAGAGTACTATTTCCTAGATCTAATAAAAAGATATGTTGTATTTGTTATATTATATGTCACAATTGTTTTTGTCACGCTGCAGCCGGGTAGCTGAGGAGGCGCTGACTTGGTGGAGGTGCACGACTAACGAGCAAGTGCAAATAATAATTAATTCCGCCGAGTGAGAATCGTCTCGTTCACAATAGCCTGTATCGTTTCAACAGTCTCTACATCCATTTTTTTGCCAATATTTTCTTAATAGGTTAAATTTAAAGAGTAAAGAAAACAACCAAGTTCTCGATAAATCATCCAAAAGATCTAAATCATGTACCGAAGTCAAACATTGCAGAACTGCCATATTATAAATTGTTAACTTTATTTTAGTTCGAAAGTTTTGAAGTTTGAGCAGTAAACGGAACGGATAATGTTGTGTGACGGAGCTTATTATAAAAATAGTTTATTTAGGTTTCGCCTTCATATAAAATTACAGTAAAAATCTTCCGTTTAACCTTTAAGAACTTTTGGCAGTGACACAAGTGTACAAGTCAGTTTGTGAGTCCTGTAGAAATGTTAGTAAGAAATATATTTAGAATAATATAAGTATTATTATATAAATGTGGATTGTGGACTTCAGAATCTTCTTCAGTGTTTTGGTTACTATTCTTAACTCTTCAAAGGTTCTATTTTCATACCGATAAAGTTACACATACAAAAATTTACTTAAAAAATAGAATTATTTATTATTTATTATATAGTATACTAAATATATAGTAAATGAAGAAGCCAAGACGAAAAAAAAGCTATTTGTCAAACAAAAATTATCTTTTCATTTCATTTCCTCATTTTCAGTTCGCCGCTTAACACGCAATGCCTCGAGAATTCGGCGGGAAATATAAACTTGTGACGGAAATGTTGTTGTTTTATGTTACGTTGTAAGTGCCAACGGAGAGTCGTGAGAATAGGTTCCCGGGCTCCCTCTGTATACAAGCAATTTATATAATAACAGCAAGGAATTTATATAATAAGAGAGTGGACAGAGAGCACATAGTGACAGGACACTCCGACCTAGAATATTCACCCCAACCCAAGATCCATAACCCATAACCGTCACGCTTATAGTTAGATACTGTCCCGCTGCGACACTGTGGTATTTGAAATAAAATATAATGTAAGTATTCATATTAAATTACCTGCTAATAATAATATAAAAACAATATTTTATATTTATTGCCTGTCTTGAATTTGTAATAACAGCGTGAATTCTTCTAGATATCAATGGAATAGTTGCTTAGATTCGTTTCTTTATGAAAATATATTAAAAGAAATTATAATTTCAAGAAATCTGAAATAAGTTAAATATTAAAATGAGAACAAAAACCATTTGCATATTTCAGCTTCAAAGCATGTGATAGCTTATTAAAAATATAAATGGAAACGTGACGCTCCTGAGTTCCATTCCCCGAGACGAGAACAAGTTCGTCATATTTACACTAAAAGCACTAAATAACACTCCACTCTTACAGTACAATTAACACTAATTATTGTAAAATCGGACCAACAAAACAGCCTTTTGATAAATAATATTAGTTTTAAAGTGAACTTCCATTTCGAAGCCTATTAAAAGTAAAGTGGAGATACCTACTCGCAGCTCTCGAGCGCACTTTACGACGCGAATAAATATAATTAATACGTTTATTTGTACACAGTCAAAGTTGTCCCAAACATCTGCTTCTTTTATTTAAATTGTAGAATTAATATGTCGATTCTATGGTAAGTCTACTTTATACAAATTATGCGAATTAAATGTTTTAAAGCGGAATCCAGAGTAGGTCTTAGCGACGGATAAATTATTCAAAGGCTTTTAATTCCAACATCGACATATTTCTATTGGAATTTGCTTCAAGTTTTGGGATGATCTCAATTAATTATAAATTTATTTCAATTTCGTATAACATGTTCAACGTTTCCATTACGAATGAGATTCTTTTATATATTTAAATTAAACTTCACGCAGTATCTTGTATAGAGCAGCCTACTGCTAAACATGAAATCAAAATAATTCTTTCCCTTGAGTGGAACGAAACCACATCTGTTACGTTTACAGTTCTGCCAGTCGATACGCAGTGTCGAGAATATGGAGAACTGAGTAACACTCGACGTGTAGAAAACACGATGCACGTGCTTAGTGGTCTCGAAGAAGAATTTGCAAGCTTACAAACGCTGCTCGTAAAGCTTTATGTAAAGCTAAGTGTGAACATATATGTAAATAATGTCCGTGAATCATGCGAACACTATTATATAGATCGAGTCCAGGCAACTATAGTATTGGTATTTCAATTTACACTTTTGCGTTCATCACCAATCGGGCAAATTTAATTTCCCATTTTAATACGGCGTTAGCTTACGCTTCTCAACACACAATATCTCAGTACGCTGAAAAGTGAAAGATAGATGACAAAAGAAATAGAAAAACATTGTGTCTTTCTATTTTGATTAAAAACAATAATACTTTACGATCCTGTGTGGTTCTCTACAAAGAAACGCAATTTCCTTATATTCTAAATATACCCGAACGACGCAAACAGCGAATATTGAAATGATAAAATGATTCAGTAATGTAATAATATAAATGTCGGTTCCGCTAGATGTTGTCCCACATTCCTGTAACAGTTATGTACATTCATATTGAAGTCAATAGTATTGGCGAGCATTCAGGACTCCCTGTTGTATTTTACAATATTTTCATTTTTTTACTATTGGTATATAGCATTGTTGACTGAAATGTAGTTCGTTTTTAGGGTTCCGTACCTCAAAAGATAAAAAATGAATCGGATTGGTTCGGAACGGTTGAACGGTTGTAAAGGGACCTTTGCTGTCCATCTGTTCGACCTACGATTATAAAATAGGTACGGAAGCCTCTGAAGGCGAGTCCGGTTTTATTCAATAGAACCGCTTAACTTCGAGTAACTAATGTATCTAAGTTACAAAAAATCGAATTTCGCGAGGTCACGTTTCTTGTTAACTTTACACAAATTTGCCCTTTTTATTTTTACTTTCCACACATTGCACAATTACGACAATTTTTATATTACCAAAATCCTTTGATTTAAAAAGATTTAAAAAAAAAATACGAATATATTTACTTTTTTAACCGAATTAAAAAAAGTACAAAAAGACTGTTTTTAATATGCATATATTCCTTGATTTATCCGTCGCTTATTAAAGTAAAAATTAAAGAACATAAATATAAAAAAAAGGATTTTAGTTAGTGAAGAGGCATATACTCATATGTATCGATAATTGAAACCACTATTTTTTAATTTTCTCCACTTTTAAGTAATTAATATATTATTTTGTATTTTTTAGTATTTGTTTGTTTGTTACATTAGAATGATACTGAGTTTCCTTCAGTGTGTTTCCTATTATTATCACTCGGCAGCTTAAGAGCTAACTATTTTGTCACAATTTTAGTACCTTTATAAGTAGTATTAGGCAAAATTTGTCCAAATTTGTATATAACGAAGATTTTTTTTGAAATTCACATTGTATTTCGTATATAGTGTAGAGTAGAGACAATAGTCTATCCACAAAGTCAGTTCGGTATTCAGCCGTGTTCGGTAACGGCGATTATCTATCGCCCCAACTGGAGATCGAACTCACAATCATCGCAGTTGCAAGTGGTCTATCCTCTGCGACACGACGGCCTCATACGTTAGGAAAAAAGGGACTACTACCATTAAAGCAAAAATATATGTATACAAAGACAAATAAGACAAAATTGTTTGTGTAGAAGCGCCGGTCGTAAGAAGTCCGTAGAACAAAGCTATTTACTTTCGTATTTGCTACGTATTCGTTACTGATAACGAGCACGTAGCGCTGCACGTAGCGCCGCACGTAGCGCCGCACGTACTCGTCTCGTCTTGTCTCTACAGGTTGCATCCAAAGTTAACTGTTGTGTTTGAGCGCAGATTTTTGTTTCTTTATACTGTTACAATTTATATAAATTACATATAATGGTATAGACATTATGTTCATATACTTGTCAATACTTGTACATTCAGTCTGTCAGTAGCAATTTATTAGAATACAATATAAAATATGTAAGTATATATTGCAAGTGGAGAGATAAATATAGTAATTATTCTCTAGAGAATGACAGCCAATATATGACGCGATATGTACCATAAATATTATATACATACATACATGTGTTTGTACACATATGAGAAATCCAAATATGTGATTTATATCGTTCGACAGAGCTCATAATCGACCTCCTGCGTTACAACGGTACATATAAGTTAGTACTGGAACAGCGTCTGACCGCCAAGGGGACGCGCAGTGGTCCGGTGCAGCGGACAGCGTAGAGCGCTATGTCTCGACACTAAGTCCCTATTGCCTACTTCTATTGTGGTTACTTCAAAATAAACATCAGCTTCATGCTGTATCCCACATACAGTAAGATAGGCAGTGGGAAACTAGTGTTAAGACACTTCGTTCCTTATTTTCCGTAGAATTTTTCGAGACATTGTATGTTAAGTGGTGAAACACAACGTCGGACTTTTTGCTTTGGTGTCAGAGCGAAGAAATAAACATATTAATGAATAATAATCAATTTCCTCGAGTGGAGATCTATCCAATCGCCGCGTTACTGTCACACCCTTGTGCTTCCGAGCAATACCAGCTTCTTTCAATCATTCAAATAATTTAATATGTACACTTTTTCAAATCGTATCAATCAAACGCTAAAGGCGTTTAGATGTTCAATAGAAGTAATATTAGATGAGTCAACATTTTCGCATCAACTGTGAGGAGCTGGAGGCGGGAGACGACCGTCCTTTCAGTATGAAGTGGTCGTTATATTTCGTAATTACGTAATTACCGAAATTGGCCCAATTATTGTAAATCAACTCAGATTATCTGTAGACATGTATCTTGCTGTTTTCTTATTTAACTTCCAATATAGCGTATAAATAATTGGTAGTTTATATGGAGCTTGTAATTAGCGTGTTGATGTTCGCGATTCGTGATCATGAAGTACATACTACAAAGTGTTCGAAGCAACGGGATTACCAAAATATATAATACTGAGTATAGGCGAATAATTCCGTGAAACAGTGACATAAAATGTGGATATTATCTTTTTTATGAAAGAAGACAAGGCAAAGGTTTCACTTGATGAAAAATGATCACCGCCGCCCACGACCCCGTGTTACATTACAGAAGCAACAAGTGCGTTGCCGGCCTTTAGGAGGGGGTTCCCCAATTTCTGCTGAATTCTGGAGGTATTGCGTGGTGAGTGGTAGAACTCAACGCCGCTGGTGTAGAGGCGTTTGCCTCAATAGTAGAAAATTATTTAAAAACATCAACACTAGAGCGAAAAAATGGAAATATAAACTTAAATAAATATTTCACTTCCTCGAGTGCGTTACAATCACATCCTTGTGCCTCTGCGTCTCAACGGCGAGTCGTTTTTCGAAGGTACCCAAGACGAACTTGAAAACACTGCCGCAGGAGGCCATTCAATAGTTGCGAGGCGCGTGGAAGGAGGGAAACGTAGGAAAACGCACAGTAGTGGAGTCCAACTACTGTCGTACTGACGCAATGTACTGCTGTACAAATCTGTACATAGTTGGAAATTATTTATATTGTGTGGATAGATATTTGTAATTAATTTTTGGCTGCGTGGCTCTCTTTGACTGACCTAGCAGGGTAAAACTCAATATTTCCAATATTTGAAACATTGCGTGTCGATTAGTGGAGTTCCTCGCCGCGCTGTATCTTGTTACCTGAGTGGAGTAGTAATAAATAGTTCGTTCTTCCGAAATTGGGAATCGAATCCACGATCATCACGTGAATAGTCAGCGAATAAATAAAGTAAGATGAGGTGCAACGAGAGTGCGAGCGTCTGTTGTTGTAGGACGCGACGTGACGACTCTGATGCGGATCACTTATTAATGTTTGTTTTAGTGTTTCGAGTTGCTATCGTTTGAACCTTAATACTGCCCATGTTTTTTTTATCAACCCTGCTATCTGTGTAATGTTAGAACATATTAAAAAATAAACTTATTTTTTAATATGTTGTAAATTTACACAGATTATAAGCATCTGACCGTAAGCGTTATGAGTTTGATTGCCTCGTTTTGATAACAAGATAAAGATAGTTCTGGATATAGATATACAATGTCTCAAAATGGTCTGGATAATGATTGGTTTGTTAAATAATCCTTCGCCAACATTTATTCGATAAATCGAGTAAACTCCGTCGGCTCAAGTTGTTCAAGACACGAATTTTATTTCGTTTGAAAATATATTTACAAGAAGCGTTTTGGTAAAAATATATTTTAGTAACAAATGAAATTTATTGAATGTTACAAAGATGAACAATCACACAGACGGGAATGGCGTCTTTTTAAATTTCCTTTACTTTAATGGAACAAATCGTATTACCGGAGTTTTTGTTTTGATCCTTTTTAAATGAGCTCGCGTCGTTATGATTCAAACAAAGGATTACAAAATAACATCATACATCAATACATCGTGAGAGAAAGTAAAGAATTATCAGAGAAAACTTGTCGTTAGCAAACTACTAACGTTGAACAAATATAACTCATTATTTATATAGAGAAATATGATTATTTTTATTTTTTTAACTTCACACTGTACCCCGTATATATTATGTTAGGTAGAAAAAATTAGTGTTAAGGCACTGTGTTCTCCACTTTTCTGTCAAATTTTGGAACCTTACGTGTTGATATATTTTTTTACGCTGGTTTTAAATGCCGGTGGTGGTATTAAATCCGGTCGAGCCTGCCCATGCGTGTTGCCATTACTGGCGACGTGACTCTATCACACGTACTTTAGTCGCCTCTTACGACACCGACAGTACCAAGGTGATCCTATTCTAAGCCGGGACCACACGGCTGAAAGTGAGTGGTACTATAACGTAACATCCGGTAAAACAACTCAACAAAACTATTATTTTTAATTAAATTCACTTTAAATGTTATTTCTAATTTTATTCGATAAAAGATCAAAATTAATTATTTTGAATTTATTCTCAATATTTCTGTTCGCGACGCCGATCACCGATCGCGCCCGAAACGATGCGCGGTACAGCGCGCGCGCGGGGTCATAAGTGTGTGCCGTGACGTAATACATTTTTAGATTACAATAGTGCTTTGTTCGAGGTTTATATAGCATAAAATATAAATAAATGGTATTATAAATAGTGTTAGAAATATAGTTTTAAGTATTTCTTTCAGTTTTATGTAATGTATAATGTAATTTTCGACCGTTTATAGCACTTACACTGTTTTACTATAGTTTTCCGTTTAAATCGTATTTTAAGATAATAATATCTGTCGTATAAATTTATTGTTAATTTTAAATATATTGTTAAATATATTGTTAATTATTGTGTATTACAGGTTCGTTTATGTAATTAACATAGATATAAGGCCTTAATGTCCGTATACACCGTTTGAGAGGCTTTTTTCGTTAATAGTTTATGTACATTCCGTTGTCCTCACCGTGTTTTTCGTAATTTTGTAATAGTTTATAATTATATCGTATAGTGTGTTATACATCGATAAGTAGATGTTTTTGTATCCTCTTATTATATATAAATTGTAAATCCAATCGTGAATTCATATAATCGTATAGTGAGAGCAGGATAGTCGAATCGGATATAATCGTATAGTGAGAGCTGGACAGTCGAATAGTACGCAGTTCAAGGCCAATATAGAACCCAAAGTATAAGCCATTAGCCACCGACCGTGATATTGAGAAACGATGGCGTGTTTTATTCGTCTTACTTCGGCGATCTCCGTGTGCACCATGATCTGGAACCTATAGTGTACAGGGCGTCAGCGGCTCATTCACTCGAGTTCCGCCCGTCCGGTACAATTTCTAAATTAATTATTATCGACACCGACAGGTACGATAACGTTACATCCGGTAAAATAAGTCGACTATATTCACAAATATAAATTATCATTTTTAATTAAATTCACTTTAAATGTTATTTATTATTTTATTCGATAAAAGATCTAAATTAATTATTTTGAATTTATTCTCAATATTTCTTATGCAATTATTATCGACGCCGACATATATATTATATATTATTATAGTTTTATGACTTATTTTTTTTATATAAAAAAAAATAAGTCATAAAACTATAATAATTTAAAAAAAAAAGACGTTTTGATTTATTTCCATTGACCAAATTTACCAATTAAGATAACGTGCTACCCTGAAAAAGCAGATGTAACGTTTTACTACGTGATTGTATCATCTACGGCGATGAAATATTGTTATAGGCCACAAACATTTATACAACCAATATGTGCGCAAATTTCGGAACGGTCTCGTAATAGAATTATTTATGAAGGTAACCGCGGACGGCGACGAGACCCTCTCTACGAGTATCTACAGTCAATATTAAGTTATCGTATCTAAACTATGTGCTGTCGACATTGTTCACTTTAATTTAAGAATTAAGCTGAATAGCACCGTTATCCACATGTTTGAGTAAAAAACTATTGTAATTTTTCATCCACCTGAGGAAGGTGTAGGTTAAGATATGTCTTACGTATATATTTGAAAACTTTGGAAAATATTTACTTCAATTACAAATAATTGAATTAGATCTGAAGTTTACTATTAATAAAGATGCCAAACAAATACTACTGTCACGTAAATATAGACAGCCAGTGTCAGTGGTGATTAAACTAATTATAAAACGACAACTCTGTACAATGTGCAATGTTACAAACGAGTATAACAACGGTAACGGTACGTGAGAGCCAATCAGTTACAAGTTGGACTTCACGGTGTGTTATTACAGTAGTAGCGTCTCTCATGTGGGACAGTTTACGTACAAACTATTGTTGCTTGAAGCTTTATGTCTTGTGTGTATATATTTCTAAAGTGGATTTAAAAATGTCACTATACCGGTCTGATTTGCACTAGGTCCATCTCTTGCCGCCGCCGGCGTGTCGTTCATGAAGTCGATGGTTAAGGAAGCACCGTTACAGTCGAAGTGATCCCATTACAAACTTGTGGAGTACGAGCTTGTGGAGTAAAACATTATAAAAGCTCAAAATATTCCAGAGCGCTGACGTTGTACACTCACCGTGATGTGGAACAATGGGAATGTGAGAGAATACTTCTATAGGTTATATGTATGAGATTATTCGACGGCATTTGTTACACGTTTCAGTTGATTCATGAATATCACAGAGAGTTAGCACTAACCGCGAACGATATGAGAGTAGTAATAAAAAACAGATGCCAGACTACGGACGCCACAGTTGTGTTTCGATCACCATACAAAGTAACGCATGCTTGTTATTTCTCCACTTCGATGAAGAAACACGGCGTTGAGCTCCGCCTCTCAACACGAATACATTCTGTTTAATCATCATTTTTATTTTATAGAGAAAAGAAGACATACGAGTGTTTATATAATCCCAAGACTAATTAATAAAATACCGAAAACTTAAAGATAAAATTAATATAGATAATATATAAAATGAATTTTTTTTTTCTTGTCTAATTACTAAAAGAAGTCAAATAATATTATAAAATTTTGAAATGACCAACAATTTTAATTTTTTTCTTATAACAGAAGCAGTTTATTTATTTTTATTTCTAATGTTGTAATTTATTTATCTTGTTTCTTATGTTTGTTAACATTATTTGTATTCTTGTATGCTTTTTTATTTTCTTTATTTATTGTAAATATACAGTGGTCATACAAACCAATTCAAGCTTAAGACTGCGATGAATGTTTAATTATTATTACTATGATATAATAAATAAATATCACTGGATGGCCCAATACCCTCTGTATTAAGCGGGTCGAGGGCGGTGATCACTTACCATCTGGTGATATAAACACTCGTATGTATTCTTTTTTCTATAGAATAAAAATTATAATTAAAAAGCGGGAAGCTGAAAAAATAATTTGAGAGTCTGTGAAGCAGTTCTTATTTAAGAACGCTTGACGTCGGCGTTTCAGCATCTCATTAGATAATGTTCATAAGCTCCTGCCTGCTTACTCTGTGAGGACCGCAGCTCCACGGAACCTCTGATATAAAGTTTGGTTGCTCTTTGAAGTGTTTTATCTCAACACAACACAGTTTTCAGTTGCGGTAAAATAAATATAATTTTACATTTTCATATTTTAAAAAACTTGATGTAGTAAATACTTTGGTAGAAACATTTACTACGAGTATAACAAAATAAAGAGATATGAGTAAATATGAAATTTAATTAAAGAAATGATTTCAGCGAAAAGTTGTTGTATGAGTTGTTTTATCCGTTTGTAGAGTGTCTGAGTGTCTGTCTATTACGTACAAGTATCAATCATTTAGATTTTTCTTGTCAACGATATGTATAACATATTAATTGCACTTAGCAGGAGAGGCAGAAGGAAACCACTGCGTACAACACTTACCGCGTGTTGAGTGGCGGAACCCAACGCTGTCCTCTGCTCTACTGCATTAAGCATCTTAAGCATTTTTCCGAGAAAGGATCGAAAAAAATATATATTCAATATTTTATTCCTTCACTTTTTTGTCCTTAACTCTCTCTGACTTCATAAAATTTAAAAGAAACCTGATTTTGAGAACTCTTTGGGGACGCGTTTTTAGGAAAAATAATAACGAGAGTTGATTTATTCAGTAAATAATAAGTTAGGGACCCCGAGAGGGCGCTACGGCGGTACTGCCTCGGCTACGGCTGCCTGCCGACACAACTGAATACTTACTTATACTTGACTATCATTATTTTTTACATACAAATTGTTTGGATAAAGCTTATGAGTAAAAAATGTTGAAGTATCAAGAAGAGCGGCTGGTAAAGAAATATTCTTCTTCTTGGCATCAATCCCGGGGTCTGCCAATGTCCGTCCTCCTGCTCAACCTTGAGTAGGTTCTTCTTCTTCGTATTATATGTATATAAGTATAACTATAATAGTATTTTATGCACTTAAATTGCTTGGGTGTGGGGGACCTTGCTTTTAGAGACATTTTGTTTTGCAATAAAATATAAAGCGGCTTCTCTTTAGTTAATGTAATGCTAGTGAGTAGGAAGTAATTATACAAACGTTTTCTTATAAAGAGTTCTGTAAAATATTTTAAATTGTGATTCAGAGGGAAAACATTTTTCTCAGAATGTGCACATATTTCTTAGTGAATTCAAACGTATTACTGTACAAGAGATACGTTTGAATTCATTAAAAATAATTGCATTATCGTGTACCGTGTAATACGTCGAGCGGACTTACATCTATTTTCTTTTTGTATCTTTTATATATTAGACGACTGCAACTTTGGTTGCGACGACTTGAAGATGTAAAGCTAAAGTTAGTAAACTTAAAGCGCTCGTCTATACTTGCTAATTGACTAATATTACAAATGTCGACTTTCTAAGTCCAGTAGTTTGTTTCGATTGGTATTATTCTGTCGGAGACGTCATGTGAAAATGGATGTTTGTACTTTAGACAAAATATATTTATGGAGGTCAATACAAAATTAACAATTTTCTATTACACTAATGTATGTTTTCATTATTATTTACTGGACTGTCTTTTATGATTAATGTGACGCGGGTTTCTTGTGGAGTCAGTCTGTCAGTCTGTCAGTCTGTAATAAATCATTCACTCATATCCATACACACTATTTGTATGGCTCTTTTGAAATCCAAGTCAATTCAGTCGTAAATGTACTGGAGCTAAAATATTTTTTATTTTATGTAAAAAGTGCATAATTTGTGTTTTTTTAGATTCTCGCTTTATATCCAGGGGTAGACAGAGAGGATGGAGAAACGTTATTATATTTATATACCTCTTTACACATCCGGGGGGTCCTCATACTCTTTACGTGACTTTGTGAGCAATAAGTGACAGTGATAGTGATACTAAGCAACGTGTCACCATTTTGTTTCAGTTTTAGCGGTTAACATAATTTTACGTACTATGTTACAGTTGTTGTACAGCGTCGCCACCGCACAGTTGGTGAATGATACAACGGTACCTTGAGCAGCAATTTATAATATCAAATTATTTTGCCTTGTTAATATTTACTGATTAACTGATCTGACTGTAAACGCGGCGGCTGTAAGTTCGATTCTCACTTGATAGAATTAATAGCCTAGCTCTAGTAATGAGACAAAGCGCGGCGTGCAGTTCCGTCAGATAAAATGCAATGTCTCGAAAATAGGGCTTATACACTAGCATTTCTTTGCATAAACTATACGTGCTTATGGGTTAAAAAGGAAAAAGACATTCAAGAAAAACCTCTTGCTTTGTATTTGCTTTATATTCGACGAAAATGTATTAATTGTTCAAAAGTTTTATTTTTATATATCAAAAAATAATGACAAGAGGAAGAAATCACTAGCTCCTTGGTACTATTTATGTTAAAGAGAGTCATGGCAAAGTGTAAGTGCGCTAAGGTGTGGCTTTCACTCTTGTATTGCAGGTGTTTGGGTTACATGCAGTGGTAAAGCACACTTCGCCTGTTTAAATATTAGATTGTTTTTATTTTAGCTTCCTATTGTTCTCCGCACACAGCAGGGCAGGCGCAGGGAAACTGGAACTTAGTGTTAAGACACTCCGTTCTACAGTACCAATTTTATCTATCAATTTTTTTAACATACAGTGTTGAGAGATGGAACGTTATGCTCCAACTCAATGCTAGATTCAAATCCCCAGTGGGGATTAAATCTACAACCATCGCCCCTACAGTCCGACTCCGCTGCGCCACCAAGGCGACATCACTTATGTGGGACATGTATTATTCTAACAAGAAGAATCCATATTTATAAAATATTTTCCTCAGATCCGGTTAAATAAGGAGCGACGTCGGCTTAGAAGCGTGAAGCAAATGCGTGAAAAAAATCGTGATCAAATGTAAATTCGTTTTATTCAATTTTCCGCTTCTACTGCTACCCCGTCTGTACACGTGCTGGCTCGTGAGACTGTCGCAGTTGTATATAATGAGCTTCTCGTTATAGGAAATTATAATACAAAAGACAGAGAGTAGAGAAAATTAGAGATACTTACCGTTGACCTATAGATATAAAATTTGGTGCGAAGTGAGAACTTACAATAAAAATAAAAGGAAAACTCGTAAAGAAAATGTTTATTAGTATTTCATAAAAAAAATAATTACAAGCTTATATGTATGTGAATTTCTTTTCATATAAAATGAGTGGAAACTTACGTTTGTAAACTTTTGTAAATTGAACATCTGGCATTGTGACAGGTACTATGACAGGCGTCTACCGTCCGGCGGAGACATTGCGCGTAATGTTCTTTACGGTATAGTGTATAGGACCGTGTCTAGTTTGTCGGTTTGTTTACTTTATATAAATATATATACACCTCAAAGAACCCACGTCGAATGAAGCCTTATATAAAAAAACTATCAACAAATATTATTATTATTATAAATATG
Source organism: Heliconius aoede (assembly GCA_037355905.1). NCBI lineage: Eukaryota > Metazoa > Arthropoda > Insecta > Lepidoptera > Nymphalidae > Heliconius > Heliconius aoede. The sequence continues at coordinate 1,216,116 of JBAIZZ010000228.1, forward strand.
CATAGGATCGCTCAACCAACAAATCAAATGATGAAACTGTATTCTCTCATTTTCTTCACTCTGTTTCGCGCGTATACATCACGGCAGAGTAGAGGAGAGGGAGGAGAGAAGAGACTAGGGTTAAGATGTTTTGTTCCCACTTTGTACCCAATTTTCAAAATATTACGGTTGAGTGTAAAATAAAAAAAAAATTAAATAATTGATGCTTCTTGGTTTTGGTAAGGCAACGTGCGGCGTTGAATTTCACTATTCAGCACGCAATGGCTACCTAAATTCAGGCCATTGCGTTTGGAGGAGAGAGAAGAGTCTTGATATTATTAAATAAAATTGTATATAAAATTCTCGAAACTATGCTTGCGAAACTATTAATTGCGTATATATTATTTTCATGTATATTATAAAGTACATTTCTTAAATAAATATGATAGCGGCACTAAAATATACACTATCCCAGGAGATCAGCAGCCCCGTGCAGGTGCGGGGGAAATACAGTAATGGATCCTTAACGCTGGGTTCCATTTGCGTACGCTGCTGTGACCCACACACACACACACGGTCACAGCGTGAAGATAAAAAATAAAAATATTTTATTGTATAATAAAAGCATGACATACTAATCGTACAAGACGACATTCCGCGCGGAATTACTGATAAGTTATGAGGAAATAGGAGCTATGTGGCAATAAATATTGACGACACGACGTATCTCACGAACATCGACATCATTTATTAGCATATTTAAAATAGTACAGGGGCTCACTGTTGTTATTGTAAATGAAACATTGAATGATTAAACTAATATTTATCTCTGAATTGTATGTAGTTATTTTAAATATTAAATGTTATCTAATTTAAACATACATTACGCTATTGTTTAACTTGCCGTGTTAAAAGACGGCTTCCAATTACAACTGCGTAATTTTTTTTTACATCTTATAAAAACATTTTTGACAGTTAAAAACGTAACAAATAATTATACCGAATGATTATTGATAAATAATAATAATAATTGTTCCATGTCTGACATCACTATAACAAGTAATTTAAAGAAATCTAATTATTTAATTATATTTGAAATGAAACTCTTTTTGTGTCCAGTCCCTTGACTATGATAGTGTCAAAATATTACGATTAATAGCTTAATTTAAATTTGATATGAAACTATTCGTAAATTAAATTATTAAATTATCATAACTCATATAACATTTTATGATTTTAATACTACGTAGTGACATATAACAAGCAGTAGGTATATAATAATAGTTCATGTAAATTATATGCAGTTAGTTATATTAAAAAGTTTATTTATTAATAGTTTGGTTGAACGCACTACTCTCAGAAAGTACTCGTATTTTGATAGAATAATTCTTTTTTGGGACAGTTGAGTCGATACATCAGGACAATCATCACAGCCGGTACTCTCCGTACCGGCTGTGATAGAAGATGGGCTGGTGATGATGATGATGATGATAACACGTCGTATATATGACAAGTACATTAGCGTATGTAAGTGGCGTTTCTATATTCACATCAGCATCGTAATAAGTCGGGTCTGATTATTGCGTTAAGTTACGTTGCCATTTAAAAGGTCACTGAAAAGCATTTTGTATATCGCCTTTTGCTTTATTGCGTTCCTTAAGAATTACACAAATTTATTATTTTTTCGATTTTTATGAAACTTTTACTAGAAGATAGAAGAGGTAATGGAGTTCTGGAGATTCTGGAGATTGATTCTCCCGCAGCGTCGGAATGTGAGCGTTTTCCGCTCTGATAGAAGAAATAACTAAATATTTTATAATCATGAGCCGCTCGCTAGTTGTAGGTCAATATAATAACAATATTGATTGGAAACACTGAAGTGCTTGTCAAACAACAGTTCTGAAAGCGAAGTGATTTCTGAATAATAAATATCTCAAATATAAAAATATTTATTATCTGCGAAATACATGGCTGTGCCTCTGAAATAAGCGCACAGAAGTAGTATTCTCCCCACGAGTGTGAAATTTAGCTTTCTTCCTACCAATAAATAATACGAGAGATGATAATAATAAAAGAGGCTGCTTAAACAATTCCGTACATAAATAATACAAATTTGTTGGAAACCAAATTACCGAAGCGTTACAAGGAGGCTTTATGTCTAGACACTCCTAGGTATGAGACCTAGTGTGAGGTTATAATTGTTACGTACTTGTAACGTACTGTACGGTTTGAAAATTCGGCGGCAGGTAACAGGTCAAACAGTTCTTCAGAACACTCCCCATGATAAATGCGGTAGAGAACGCACAGCAAGGAGGCGAGAGAGCATCTCTAGGCAAGGTCAAAGTGTCAAGCCTTTCACAGATCTTTGGGTCCCCAATGATTCGAACGGCTCTACGTTGTATGCGATCAAATGGTTCAAGCTGATAGTGGTATCAGCTTGAATAGTTCTAGTTAGAAGTATCTTCTAACTAGGTTCCCTATGCTTAAAATGCAATGTGACGGATACTGCGGAACAACAAGAGAAGAGAAGAAAGAGAAGAAATGAGAATATTCCGGAATCTCTGAGCAAAAAACTAAACTATAATAAAATTTATTATTTATTTATTATGTGTTCTTATTCTGCTTTGGATGTAACGTGAAGTAGCGTTAAAAAATGGTCTTTTGATTGAGCAAAAAAGATGGAATTTTCGTGGCAAATGGTAGACGCTGAGAGCCCTCTTGGGGGAGCTAACGTGAGGGCGAACAGAAACCAGGGGAGAAGTCAAGGTAATTCCAATCTAGATTCGTCAAGTCCGTCTTAAATATAATCAGATGATACCATAAATGGCCCTATATGGTTGTCGAGTTCTGTGGTCACTCAAAATAAAATTCTAAGTAGATAGAGTATTATATGTATACCTTTTTGTGTCATCTAGAAGTGAAGTATATTTTAGATGAGAGTGAGTCAGTCACAAAAAATGGCAATATTAATAGCCATTCGAGTTAAATTGTTAAGATTGTATATACACACAAGCATGGAGATTTTAACATATATGTCAACTGTCATGCGTGGGTCTTTCGAAATTAGTAAATCAATTAGATTTACGAATTTCGAAATTCTCAAAAGTTACTTGAAGTGGTTCGTGTCAGATAAACATTGCCATTTAACAGCTTTTTACCTTGGCTGGATACGCTGGCGCGTGTTTTGATATATACGCATATATACTAGTGCGCATCAATCACTGTCAGTGTAGAGTAGACTTCGCGAGCGTCAACTAACGTCTAAGTGCGGCTCTGTACGCAAAACTTACATACAGTTAATATAAATTGACGTGAGGTCATTTCTAGGACAGGATTCAACATTTGCAAGGGTTAGTGGGGAAGTGGAGACATGTTACATTATATTACGTGCACATAATGACGTGACGGCTGAAATAATGAACATAAATCGAATTGGCTTGAGGAACAATTTCGATAATATATCTGACATTAGTTATCATCTAGACTAGACTAACCATATATTTAATTGGTCAGTTTATATAATTCTACGGTAATTACTCGGTTCCTGCGTAATAATATTTCCACACAACGCTACTTTAGTATAATATATTTGATAACACCGCTATCAAACACGACAATATATAAATGGTGATTAAACACACGATACTGTGAGGTCAAGTACAAAATAGTACCGTAATTGAGATACCACGTACAGGTATCATGAGGGTACCACGAAGGTACCTATGTTATCTATAGGTTCCCTCTGCGTTATTGAAGTCTTTTTATTTTTATTAAATATGTTGAGTATCTAGTAGATACTACAAATTACTCATTACAAAAGAAAAATGTAAAAAAAATATTTAAATCATTGATTTATGACGTTTTAATGTAAAAGTTGTCACGTTCGCTCAAAATGTATGTAATTTATAGTTGAAACGAACGGACAGATATTATTTAAGCTCATGCATTTCTACGTGTTGTATAACTGTTGTGTAACAGGCCCTGTACATAACCCTACAGTTACAGTACCAAGCGTGCGGCTTATAATAAAGAAAACCATAAGGTATTGTTCTATTTGTGAATCATATCCATTATAAATATTATTTTATATATAATTTGGCTACATAAATCTGCAAGGCCTACTCTGTGGAACACCAGAGAGACCCTGTAGGACACCAGAAAGAATCTAATGTTAAGACACTCCGTTCCACATTCTACATAAGTAAATAATAGTAAATTCGGTAATTTATAGTTTATAGATTTAACCTATACTTAATTTTAAGCAAGTTCCTAGATTTAATTTAATCCCAAATTAAAAGATATCTTAATATATATTAGTAAAACTGTTATTTACCACCCGACCTCCTCACACCTCTATTGACCTCTGACAGCCTCGTCAGCTCCCGGAGCTTATTTACTTATTCCACTCTATGTCTGTTAAGATTTTAATTTGATTTGACAATCACGAGTGGTCTCGAGGTCGGCCGGGGAGTCCGATGCCGAAAGCAAATAGTTCCACTGAATATTCATAAGGCCGTCCCTTCTCGCGAGGGACCGCGGTCAATTATTCATATCAGCATTTTTACTATTATATGTATGAATTGATATTCTTGTGTCCTTTTTCCTTTTGCGTAAAGTATACATGATAAGGAAATGAGTAGATATGCTTCCGATTATTGTAACAACAAACTTAGGTCATGAGTTTGATTCAGGAGAAGGCATGCGCCTTTGACCCCATTCCCCATTACGTTCTGCGAGCGTCATTTACTTAGTCTCTCCTAATTGCTAAGTGAAGGTTGTGTTCACAGCGCGCGAGGAGCACAACGCGCCTCACACGACCAGGTCTGGTTTGTCCGCTCTCTTCTAATGTTCTGTTATATTCTGCGAAGTAAAGCGAGGCCGGACGGAGGAAACGGAATTGTTGCTTGCCTGCTTGCTTTCCAAAGAAAAACAAAATTATTGTCCAATTTATTATCCAAATACCTAAAATACAAAGTCCAAAATAATGCCTACATTATTTTGTGGAATATAAATATTCCACGTATTCCATACTTTCCAGAGACTATACCTATATCTATTAATTTAAGTGAAAGCACTTATCCGTTAACAACGCAGACGTTGAGCTGTATCACTGAGTAAAAGTAAAACCCACATTTACCATCCAGACCATCGATGGAGTGGCCTGATTAGTCTGTACTCATTTTCTAGAAGATCAACGGCCTGAACTCAGAAGCTACTCATTTGAATCGTATAATCATTTTTATCTACATTCAACAATACTTACATAAAAATTATTCTCTTATATACGTTTTTTATTCGATAAAATAAAAACAGAAAATGCTTACTTTAGCTTTAACCTTAGAAAAAACCAACATAAATCTGCCTTACTCGCTTCAATGTTGTACGTAGGAATATATCATCTCACAAAGAAACTATTTCCTTTGATAAATGGAAGTATCTCAAATATATACATACACTGCTCTAACGGGCTCTACAGTTATTTGAAAGCTTCAGGCTTTTACTAAATTTCGTGCGTTTTTTTTTGGACAAAAAGACAAATTGACGGCAATCTTGTCCCGCGACGAGAGTTACAGCATATTGTATTGTACGAGTAGCTGGAGATTTGTCTTTAACGTAATCTTGTGATTTTTATGTATATAGAAAAACTAGACATCTAAACTATTTTAATTGATTGCTTTACAAATCAGTCACACTATCGCAAACGAGGCCGAGAGACACAAGTCATATTTATGCATACTTTAAAGGCATTTTTTGTGATATCCCGCAGACCCTTCCAAGTCAAAATAATGATTATATTTGTCTATATGCAAGTAATTATAATAATTGTAGCGGTTCCGCACGTATTACACATGACGGTGTACTACACATACACACAGCTACTCGGGGGTCCCTCAAGGCTCCCTGTGTACATTTATATATTTAATTTAATTTTTTTTATTTAATTGCTATACTAATATAATAAAGCGGAAGTGTATCTATGTTTGCTTGCTTGAACGCTAACATCTCTGGATCTACTCGTCCGATTTGTTTATTTTTTTGTTTGAAAGCTACATTCATCAAAAGTGCTATATAGAATTACGGCGTAACGTTTCAATTACTTTCAAATTATTTAAAGAATAGAATTGCTTAAAGCGTGTGCGCTGCAATAATAGTATATTATAAATATATATTATAAGCTTGTGCACACCACGACTGGTGACTCAATAGTGTTCAACCGCGGCATCTTCAGGACTTTGTAAAAACACCACCGGCCGTGTTTAATTTCGAACAAAAACAAGACGCTTAATTATATTTAAATTTCTATTAGCGAATGTAATAATTATTAATATATATGAAACTTTATTAAATTACATTACAAGTTTTATTTACAATACATTAAGAATTGAAATTAAATATCAATAACTTAGCTGCTACTTAATACAGTTCTAGGGTAAGATGTGATAATGATGTGACACAGCGGCTGGTTGTAAACGTGACGTGACGTGACGTCAACGCGAGTCCAGCAATCGATGCTCTACAGGATTGTGTGTTTGCTTCAGTCTTGAGGGCGTCGTGGCGCAGTGAGAGCGGCTCATTTTAAACGCGACGGTGGTGGATTCTATTATATGGGGCGAATAATATTTATATTATTGGTGATATACATTGTATGTACGTGATTTTATATGAATGTACACTGTGTTGGCGTTTTGTCATTCAACAATAATGTAAAAATACATTAAAGTTACAGATTAATATGTAAGTTTTAAGAATGTTTGGGCTTCTGAAACTTAAGAGGACAAGATATTGAACGACTGTAGGTCCGTCCTACCTCCCCGTGCCATATATGTTAGACTAGAGTTGACACCTAGCTCCGTCCTACCTCCCCGTGCCATATATGTTAGACTAGAGTTGACACCTGGCTCCGTTCCCCATTTTCAAGACATTCCATTTCATTTAATGTTTTCAGCCGTGTGGTCCCGGCTTAGAATAGGATCACCCTGGTACTGTCGGTGTCGTAAGAGGCGACTAAAGTACGTGTGGAAGAGTCACGTCGCCAGTAATGGCAACACGCATGGGCAGACTCGACCGGATTTAATACCACCCCCGGCATCTTAAGCCGGCGTGAAGTAGTGGCCCTTGCCACTGCGTTTCGCATTAGGTAATGCCGGGCCCCGGTGCCCTTCATCTCCACCTTAAAGGCTGGCAACGCACCTGTGGCTCCTCTGGTGTTGCATGGGGTCGTGGGCGGCGGAGATCACTTACCATCAGGTGACCCGTACGCTCGTTTGCCTTGTCCTCTCCCATAAAAAAAAAAAAAAAAAAAAAATGACAACTGCCTCAATAATAATAAAACGTGGATCGACACAACACACTCGTACGTACATATGAAGTGGAAAATATTATTCAAATTTCAATACACTTGGCTTAAAATGCTAAATCAATTTTATAGAATATCGAGGTCCTTACTTGTTTCCGAATATAAGTGAAGGTCCACAGGAAATACTTTACGCCTGTAAAATAAAGTTTTATGAAAGGATATAAAATATCAATAAACTTTCTCTTTCACTCTTTCTCGTATTACTACTATCGATATTGTATGTTTTTGCGTCGTGCATGTCCCATAAGTTTATAAACGTACACGATTATGTATGTAAATGAAAAATCAAATTAAATCAGCTTTACGCTGTATCCCACACACAGCAGGGTAGGCAGAGAGAACTTAGTTTAAGAAACTAAGTTCATCGTTTTCTGCCAAATTCTAGAGACATTGCGTGTTGAGTGGCTGAATTCAACGCCACGTTTCGTCTCGACACCAGAACATACAAATAAATTTAAATATATATTTAATTTCTACGAATGGGGATCGAACCCACAATCAGTCGGTTTTACAGTCACTCTCCGTCCCCTGGGCCACGACTGGCCTCTAATAATGTATTTAGTTACATAATAATGTACATATATTACTAAAACACCATAATAACTTATAATATTATCAAATCGTGTATGGTTAGTTGTCTTAACAGAAGTTTGCGAAATATTTCTATATTTTGTAAACTTCTGTGAAGACTTCTTGCGATATATCTATTGTACATGTTATATATATCTGCGTCGCCTCAGGAGACCCCCAACCCCCAACAACCCGTGACCGCTACACTGGCATTTGTAAGCGAATTCAATAAAAATATTATATTGTATATTTATGGACATATTTATATGTTTTTTTGGTTCACAGCGTATTATTAGTTTCAGAAATGAATATTGACCTAATTCTTGCTTAGCTCGTTGATCCTACTGTATGTAATAATATGTAATTGTTATTAAATAGTGTTGCGCGGTAAGAGAGAGAGAGAGAGAGAGAGAGAGAGAGAGAGTAAGTGAGATTTACGTTTTATAATATAAGGTGGCTTATTCAAGACAGCTAAATGTACGGCGCGTCATGCAGTGGCACATTTAGACTATCTGGAGTAATTTTTTAAAAGGTATCCTCGATTTTAATCTGCAAGTATTTCTTTTATTAAACTGTAACAAAAAATAAATATAGAAATTTTTTATATTGCGTTCAACCACTTTCAAAATAATTTAGCTATCTTAATAGTGTTACATCAGAATATGCTGAACGTGCGGGCGCGGAACACGTCGTTGTAACGATAACGAACTCATAACTAGTTCAGTTCTTGCTTAACAATGTATCACTATTGTTTTGTTGACCTACCGTCATTTACATACTTGTACTGTTAATAACTTGACGAAACCAAAATAAATTAACCGCTTTTAAAAATTCACTTTTAACCAAACAATTATAAAATTTACAAAAACATTGCTGTTAAATTTTTCTTTAAACGAAAGTTAAACAACTCTTTGCATATGTACAAACAATATATTATATATAAATATATTATATTGTATATTGTACAAACATGAGTCGCGGCGCGTCGGTGCGCTATCAAAGATCAATAGCAAGCATTTGTTAAAGTTTTCCACATTTCAAAGCGACGAGCGAAATAGAAAACGAATTGAAGAGAAACCGAATATATTTGAAGCTTTCAACAATAGTAAGTATGTATCAGCGCGACACGTCGAGTGCGTTCGACTGATGTAGCGTCCATTTTTTTGGGGGAAAATAAATTATTTTAATTTTCCTTTCTCTCGTAAAGAAAATCAGCTCCCAAAAAAGAAGTATCAACATCTAACAGATTTGCTATATTTTACAGTCACATGTCTTTACTGCAGCAATAAATTCAGCTTACTGTACACCGACTATCAAGTCATACATTCGATACGACGAGAGACACTCGTAGCAATTAAGCGTAGCGAGTGACGATTCGACCGGATTAATACCACCCTCGGCATTTAAAACCGGCGTGAAGTAGTAGCTCTTGCCACTGCGTTTCGCATTAGGTAATGCCGGGCCCCAGCGCCCAATATCCTCCACCTTAAAGGCCGGCAACGCACCTGCAGCTCCTCTGGTGTTGCATGGGGTCATGGGCGGTGGTGATCACTTACCATCAGGTGACCCGAACGCTCGTTTGCCTTGTCCTCTCCCATAAAAAAAAGATTATTACTATATTTTATGTTCTTATTGCGGCTGTATGATTTAAGGTCCGTACCCATTTTTTATTTAATTTCTTGTGTAATATTAGAGAGATTATACCAATTTATGTGTTCTTTTCTATAAATAAAACAATTTTCTATTTATTCTATTATAAAAGAAAAGTCTACGTCATAGCATTATCATATTCAGCCTTTTTAATTCTATTTAAATGTTTATATTTTCGTTAACCATTTTTTATACCTATATAAATAGTACAGTAGTATTGAAGCCGTCGTGGCGCAGTCCCACAAGGGTGCGACTGTAACGCGATGATTGTGGGTTCGATCCCCACTCGAGGAGATGAAATATTTATTTAAATTTATTTTTCTTTCCCTTTCTTCGACGAAGAAGGAGGTCTGGTGGTCACTCAACAATCACTCTCAACACACTTAACACTACAGCGTGAAGCTGAAGAAGAAGAAAATGTTATGTAGATATGTTAAATATGCAACATAAGGTTTCATAAAAATTTGTTAATTATTGTCGCAAAGGTTATATATTCGATATATATATATAAGTGCGGTGTGCTTGTGGCAGAAACAAACATAACTATGTTATATTAATTTTATATTTTTTTGCACATATAGGTCTCCCGCGACTTCGGCTCCCACAGAAATCGATTCGAGTCAATAATGTCGATTACTGAAACTACGTTTATTGAATGCTTGCTGTGCTGTTAAGTTATCGATATCGACCCGACGCGCGACGGACGCATGAGACGCTCCGTTACCAGACTACTTAAATGCCATCTCTCCGACAGTAGTTCAAACAAAGCCTAAAACTTGCTTAAAGTAATGTTATTTTAATTTTTATATTATTTAATTGGTAATTCGCACTTTCACGCTTTTTCACGCAGTGAAGGTATAAGAGAGGGAATCTAATATCAAAACTATCCGTTCTCCGCCTACAGTTAACTCAAGTTTATTACCTTACGTTATAAGTGGCGGCCGTCGAGGGTTCCATACTAATTTGAGGATCGTCAGCGGGAAATACATCTTATAAAAGTTGACAAATGTAACTTTGCGGGTGTACTCATTTATTTTGAATGAAGTGAATTACAATGATAATTTTGTAATATTATATTATATATATTATATATATGTATGATTTATTTGTATTCCTCCGATTGTCCTTTATTTGTATTGTAAATTACAGCACAGGTTTTAATGCGTCTGATATTTTACTTACCTGTACTCTACATAATGTCTATTTTTGATCAAAGAGTAAAGTGGAGTGAAGTGAGTAGCAGAAAACAACGCCGCACTTCATTTATTTCCATACACTTAGTTGTTAAATAATTACCATTGGAACGCGAAACTGATAATAAATGTATTGTACTATAATGGTTTTATTAGCAAAACTTATTTTGTTTTTGGATGTATCATTTTTTTCTTATACAAAGTGTTAATTATGTAAAGTTCAAATAAATTCACACTCTACATTTACAAACGACACTGACAGTAAACGCCACGTGACGGACGTTTACTTAAGAAAAATAATATAATTATTCATACGGTTAATAAATTGTGAATTAAATATTGGGATTTTGTTTCATTTTGTATATTTTTTTGTTATTTAATAAGTCATAGTTAGTATTAAATAACAAAATGAATGCGCCCTGAAGCAACCAGCGATTATGAATGACTGCATCAATATCTGTTGGCAAATTTAATACGTAGATTAACTTAAACCTTACAGACACTGAGAGTTTATTTTTAATTTTTATATTCTATGTAAGAACTACTACAATAGCGGAAGTATCCGTCGTAGGTGAGCTGTGGATTGTACAATATAATTACAGTATCTATGGCGCTACGATTTATTTAAAAAATGTTATATTGCCTTTAATATAGAAAACATTTTTTTTACAGTTTTGTAACTAAAATCGTTTAGTTTACAAAAGTCACTTTCAAATAATGCAAATAATGTCCACAGAATTCTATTTTGGTTGAATATCACAATGTTTTGCTCGTCAGCGAACAGCGAACGCATACTCCGTGGAGTCTGTCGACATCGCGGGACATTAGTTACGTAAAGTCACGTAAAGTACTACTACGTAGTAGAAACTAAGCGCTGACCACCGGATCACCAAGGCTAAGTCTTTATTTCTCTCTGTAATAAAATATATAACTTTTTATATATTTTACTTTTTTTATATACATATTTTAAAAACTTTCAAGATTCCAATACTACGGTGTGATCCAATAGAGATTCGGGCCCACAGGCACAACGATCAGACAAACAGCCTAAATGTAAGAAGTTCTGTGATTTATTTAATACACTTTTAATATTACGTTTCCGGAGTTTTTCCTGTTTGTACTCGTACTCGTACTTTATAATTGTCGGTCGACGAGACCGCACCCGCACCCGCACCCGCACCCGCACCCGCACCCGCACCCGCACCCGCACCCGCACCCGCACCCGCACCCGCACCCGCACCCGCACCCGCACCCGCACAGGCTGCTAATGCAGGAAAAACGACGCACAATGCTCGTAACTTTTGATTGCGTTCACTTAGAAGTTTATTTTATTCCTTGCTCCAAAGGATCTTACACTTGGTTAAAAATCAGCTTCACGCTGTATCCCGCACTCTACAGGTTAGGCAGAGTGAACCTAATATTAGGACATCCTGTTCCTCATTTTTTATTCATTAATTCATGTGTTGAGTGGCGGAACTCAACGCTACGGTTTGTTTGCACGTGTATGTGTATATGTAATGAAAAAAAAGAACTACTTAGTTGAATTGATTTCAAAACGCTTGCTCACGAGTCGCTCTGTGAAAGCAGAGAGCAGGTGACATGTAACGATCTAAGCGACGTTATTGAATACTCGTTTATTTTATTTCCTTTTCAATTTATATTAATTATCAATTTCTGTAGAATTTGTGCTTTTGTGTCTTTACAATTAACAAAGTAGTCTATACAAGATGTTACACATATTTAATCAGTCCGACGTTAGCAGTGTGGATCAACAGCAATCAAACAATACAAAAACTACACTCATGTAAAATTAATATTTAGACCAATTACGGTCCTACATGACATTATAGCTAACTGACTGTTGAGACTGTTGAGACTGTTGAGGAGACCTATATTCATTTTATACATTAATTTCCTCTTAGTAGTTGCTTCTTTGTGTTAAAATTCCAAATGACGTAATCTGAAGTCTAGAAAATATTTGAAAAAAAAACACAACTCTACAACTAAAGTAATGGAATACTTGATGCTTCCCGCAGTTTATTGTTTGCAATCACGCGCTCTTATCTTATCTTATTGTGTTTGAGAAGCAAATGGTAAAATTTACCATCGTGGCGTGTTCGGACTACACAAATACAAAAATTGTCAATAGAATTATTTTTGATAAAAACGCAACGTATTTTGTACTAGAGTTTAGCTAAGTAATTTCAAATAAAGCAATCAACATTTGAGTTCAATAATATGTAGATACGTACTCGCACGTACCGAAGGGGAGGCCGCTGTCAGACATCGCGGATAGTACAGATCTATGAAATACAATATTATGAAATATTCTAAACAAGAATATCGTATAACATAATTATTACAACCGCTAGAGTTGGTGGCTTAACTTATCATCAACTTTAAACCAGAGTTACAATCAAATTTTAATCAAATTACAGCAGGTACCACTTAGAATCCATCTCTCGTGAAAAAATTAATAAATACATAAATATATGTAGGCCCCGTAAATATATTATTATTCAATAACAACAGACAATAAGATGTATATTCAATAATCTAATTATTTTTGTAGCATTTCCTAGAGCTTTGATTTCAAAATAAACTTTTAAAATATATATTTAAAAAGGACTGACGCCCGGGGACCGCTGCGCGCTGTCACCAGTAGGCGGCCGTCTTGCACTTCCGTCACTTCCCGTACATATATGTACGGGATACAACTGACGCTGCTGCTGTCCACGAGACATATCAAAATTCAAACAAGAATATAGCAGTATAGGCAGAGAGAATATAATGTAGTATAATGTGGAAGACATTCCATTTCTAATACCATTGCATTTACAGTCAGACACGAGGGACAATTCCCTTCCATGAAGTAGATGCCATCGTGACGCGCTAGTTAAATGTGATAAACTATAAAACGAAATGAATATATCTGAAATGCGTTAGGTTAGGCAATAGATAACACTTCTCGTTTCAAAAAATAATAAATTACAAGGAGATTGTGGAAACCAAACTACTATTATTAAATAGCGTCGTAATAAGCTGCTAAATTAGCTTAAATGCCCACTTTCTACAACACGTTGACTCTTGGCTGTAGTCACTGTTGCGTGTCGACCTTCACTGTCTTATTGTGCCATCGAAGTAAAAGATAACCAGCGCTTGAACGATTTCCAAGAGGTGCAGGTTTAAATCCCGCTACAATCAAATCTGTATATATTTTTTGGCAAAATTACCTGTTTAGGCAAAATGCATAAAAATTCTGTAAAAAATTAAATATAATTTAAGACGATATATGAAGTACTACATCACTATAACTTCTAGGTTGGGGTATATTTTCGAGCGAGCTTTCCGTTGTCGCGTAATTGTCCTATTATTTCACTCGTCGGCAATTCGACCTCTATATTTCAGTTTGACGGGCGAGTGGAGGAGTAGACGGCCACTACTACTGCTCTGTATAGCTCACTCATGTCACATTTGAACAAAAAACTTTATATAAAACGATAAATTATAAGGTTTTCCTCATTCAAGCTGGCTGTGAATTGTACATTTAATGAAAATGAATTTTACATTTAATTGAAAGTCTTCAAAATTGTTGGTAGTAGTCAGGTATTATTCTTTTGATTAATGACGGACTGCGATCCGTCCGTCAGCGCTACACGCGGTTCTCTTACACGCTGTAGAACTTACATAATCATTACAATATTATCTTCATACTTGTTGAAAATTGCATCTTATTTCATAGTTTATGTTACTTACGTGTCTATTCTAACATTACGAAGCTGACGTAGAGTAATCTAATATATAAACAACTGCACGAGTTATTCCAATCATTTTATAGTCGTTTACAGAAAAAATATATTGAATTCCTTTATAGAGGTATATTAGATTCAGATTAATTTGATATCTCATTCAAAAAGTTCGGGCGGTCGTCAATGACCGAATGAATGATAGAAACGAGATAGAGACCTCTGATTACTCAGAGCTCAGTCGACTGAGCAAACACAATACAAATATTGAGTATATTGTGCTATGAAAGTGAGACGACGACCGACCTAAAGATATATATGAAGACTATTTAGATTTCTCATTTTGTAACGCAGAAATTAATTTCTATTTTTATATTTGAACATCTGTATATTTTAACAAAATAGATCATTTTTTTATAAAACACAAACAGCCATTGTTATCTATCTTTAGATTTCAGAAAAGGCACTTGCGTTAACACCCTGCCCACCTAGGTGACACTCCGTCCGTTTAAATATTGTATATTCTTTATATGATTTTATTACGTTATTATAGTTATGAAGGCAGCAAGTATACCGCTTCATTACGCAATTTGGGTCAGATCTCTATTATTTAAGTTAAATAGCTAATAATGTATGTAAGCTTCCGACATTGCCAATCTCTACGTGTATGATATATATTGTAAAGTATGCAGTAATCCCTATGACGGGGCAATTTCATTAAAACTAGTAACTTCCGACGCCGTGAGGGCGGAGGCGGAGGCGGGGGCGGAGGCGGAGGGCTTCTTTACACTGCTCTCATTTCACACTCCGCTATGTCTTTTAATCTTATCGACACGATTAAGCGGTAGAGCGTGTTATTGTAATAACGTTACAACGTAGTCTGCACAATATAATGTGGGGACGTTCCTTGTGTTGTGTTGTCATTGTAATCAACATAGTGTGTGATTTAAAAGATAGGTTAGAAATAATAATAATTATTTTTTACAAGAGAATTTGAATCAGGAATCTTAAAAACCTTAGTGAGTTTTACTAGCTTATATATTAAAAATATTTATTTTCATTTCACGCATCCCGCACACGGCAGGGTAGGCAGAGGGAACCTAGTGTTAAGACACTCCGTTCCCTACATTCTGCCGAATTATAGAGGCATTGCGTGGTGAGTGGCAGAGCTCAACGCCGCGGTTTGCATCAACACCAGAGTGAAGAAATGGAAATCTACTCTACTGTGTGCGGGAAGATGAAAAAAATATTTAAAATTAATAACAAACAACGTAAAAATGTAATGTATCTCAACTGCTAAGTGGTACCTAAGTAGACAAGTAGACAAGTAGACAAGTGGGCCAAATCCAGTTACCTTTGCTTTGTTCTGATTTGGTGGACTCAGTAAATATATACTTTTTGGACGTCTACACCTTTCTTTATTTACTCGGCATTAAATAAATGAAGACATAATATTTTAAAACTATAGTTAATTTAAAGTAAACACAATATTTATTTTGATATATTATGTAATTTATTTTTGCTAAGCAAAAATAAATACAACTCCGTACAAAAATTCCGTTACAATTCCGTTGCATTAAACAGAGACACTAATTTAGACTTTTATAAATATCTATAACTGAATTATAAAGTTATGTACGGAACGACGTCTCAGCAGTGCCGCCGCCGACGGGAGGAATCTGCAATTTGAATACTTTTCTAACTTTATTATCCCTTAACAGAAGAAAAGTATTCTTTTCTTTTGTCTGTAATCTTTTTATGCCACGTTTCCCCGATTCTATAATTTTTTACCATATATAACAATGTTTAAACCGACTTAATGCACTTTTGAAGTACTTATAAGTATATGCAGTCGTAGATCACTTGGTGTTAGTTATTTCGACGGCTGTAGGCTCAATCTGCAAATTTATTTTTCAGTAGTATATAATAGAATATATGACTTCGTTATCATCTATACTTTTTTGTTTCTGTTCTCGGTCTATTACAGTGTGTTCATTGATTTATCATGCATAGATTTTAAATTTAATTTCTTTGACAATTCTTGGAGGTCGTGCATTTTATACGTAAGTATATACGAGAGAGACAAACAAGCATTACACTTTACACACACATTATATTACATACATTGTTGCTACTAATATTTTTATATCAGTAAAATTACATTGTTAGTGGTTGTAATATTCTGAAACTCTGAATATAGTATTTTTCTAGTTCATTTTTCTAGTTGTTAGTATTTCGTCAACTAATTCGCTATTGTCATTTACAACTATTAAAAAATAACTTTAAGTAGACAATATATTATTTTAGAACATTGCAGGGTTTTTAAACATTCTATATTGATAAAACACAGATCCATTCATTGTAAATGTTGAGTAAAATATTGAAAGCGAAAACCTGCAATGCTTTTATCGCTCTTTTAAACTACTAAGAAGTGTAGGTACTTGTTATTCATGCGTTTTTTAAACGTGTATGTAATCAAAAACTACCCTTGTTAGTACTTCAAAACAACGATAAAAGATATTTCGATATCTACCTAAAGATGGATACCTTCACCTAAATTAACATGAACGTATTCAGTGAAGCATAAATTTTCGATTATTTTTAAAGCGATGGTATCGACATCAGCGTCAGATACCATCGAGCCTGCATTCGTAGATGATGTATGACCTGATAGTGGAATTTTTGATTTAATAACGTTTTAATGCATTTTCAATAAATTTCAGAAATTATTCTGAAAGTTACAAATGGCTTTTTAAATAAAAAACGGTGTTTAAATATTTCGGTATTTGACCATTAGATTCATTATTCGTCGTTTTTAGTTTTACGTCCCCGCATAAAGGAACATAATGTTATGACACTCCGTTTTCCGCTTAATTTCCGTGACATTATATGTTGAGTGATGGAACTTAATGCCACAATTAGTGTTGTTGCCAGAGCGAGAAAATATAAATCAGTCTTTCCTATGAATGACATCGAACCCACAATCTTCTTACAGTCCGACATTCGGATTAAACATAAGAAACACTAATGATATAAAATAGCTGGCTGCCTCGCGCTGAGACAGGTTACTCATGATTTGCATATTAAATCTTCTCTTTACAAGATTCCTGCATCGTCTCGACAGCTCCTCGATGGGTTTAGAGCTTTTAAAGTAAACATCTGCTGCTATCTATTAAACATACGAGTACAACACGTTTACAACTGGAAGCTTGCTTATCTTTCTAATTCTATGTATGTGGTAATTATTTTATATAATAATATTCTTGTTATCATTATTATTATGTAAATAATATTGTTTTTATTATTTAAATGGTTTTTCTAATTGTTGACAATTTAGCAAAATGAATATGCTGGCAATTCTATATCGTATAATGCTGAATTTAAAAAATGGCTTTACGTTGATTGGCAGAACTCAACGCCGCGCGTGATCAACTAATTAGATTGATTATAAATATAATAATTCACAAATGCATATATTCGTTCTGGTGTCGAGGGAAAGCGCGCCGTGAAGCTTTTTTTAACTTCAGTATTATAAGATATATAATTGCCAGTATATGCCACCAGATTTCGACGGATAGTGGGGAACGGAGTACCTTAAGACTAGGTTCCCTTTGTCTACCCTGCTGTAGGCGGGATACAGCGTGAAGCTTAAAAGAAAATTAATTACTATTGTTTCGCTTTGGCGGAATTTACAAAAAGTGACTAGTTTAGAATAAGTCTAGAATCTAGAGAAGCGTTGGTAGTAAAGAAAATACCATAATTATACTTAATGAATTATTTTCAATTTAATTTTTTCCTCTGTCTGCCCTACTATACGCGGGATACAGTGTGAAGCTATTACTAATATATAATACAATCAAAATGTAGATCAACCCAACACACAGTCTATTTAGTGTAGTCTCCGCCACTCTCTGTCGTCGTGGAGTCATTAATCACCTCCGTCCGCACCTCACCTTCGTTGCTTCGCTTATTTAGAAACACTAGAGATACCCTCCGAGCACCAAATTACTTAACGTGCACATTGTAAGTACATACTGTTTGTTTTTCGTGTTTTATCAAATATCTGTACGATTTGTAAGGTTTTAGGTGATTTAATTGTGGCGCAATAGTTGTGAGCTTATTAGACTTCTCTAATGTGCTTGGTGTGTGACCAAGTGTCGCTGGCGTGCGGCGCGGAGCCGGCGGAGACGCGACCTCTTGGACTCAACTTCGCTCTATAACGTTGTACTGGAGACTAATATTTGTCAAATTGTCAACAAACAGAAAACACAGTCACTAATAAAATTAATTTTAACCCAATCGAATGAGCTGGCAACTGGCGAGTACTTTGGCTACGTTTAAGTTCATAAAACATAGTTAATGTGCGAGTCGGAATCGCCGACAGAGGGTTCCAACACCAATATGCAATCATTTTATTTATACTTAAAAGCTTGTAGAATTATATACAAAAATACACTGTTTTCGGGATTTCCTTAAATTATTCTGCACGTTCTTACTTCTTGTCAATTTTGACAATTGTAGGTCGACGGGAAATACACAATATTTAATACTACTTTCCCCTTGATACCTCCACGTCTCTCTCGATCTCGACGTAAATGGTCGGCATAAATGACTGATGCACAGACAGATAATCAAGTCATCCTATGAGGGATTTTAACCTGTTGAGATACTAAACCCTAATCACCAGTTTCACACCTTTTTTCTAAATAGCAGAGTAGGAAGGGAGGGAGTATATCTTACTACATTAAGGGTACTCGACGCTGTGTTTTCTAGATTTTGATTGGTGGACTCTTGGGAGATGGACGACGGATCGCACATTGCGAAATGTTGTTGTAACACTAGTATCTCTACCTAACCTACTCTAACCCGATAGATACAGCATAAAGCTAAAAATTATACGTATAAATTATTGAATACAAAAGCAAAGAGGCAATACAAGCGACTCCGTTGTTTCATAAAGTATCGCAAAGCTGTTCATTGGTCCGCACTCTAATTAATATTTAGCCGCGTCGTTGCCGGAACGCAAGCACTGAAGTGAGGCTTGTATAGACACCGCTCCACTGAAAGCGGTCAAGCTGATATGCGAAGAAATTAAACTGAAAATATCAGGGTCAGTGTTTCCTTTTGTTTTAAAATGTTCATATCTTCCGTATTTTGAGTAAATGTTGAGTCCCGTTATATGATCTAAGCCAGAGCCGCTTTTAAATTTCCCATTTGAAATGAAACAAATATAATCATGCCGTCTAGTGGAAATCGAACCTACAACCGTTGCATTACTCATACTCTACGCTATGACGGCCAGTACAAATTAAAATATAGCTAGTTTTATTAAAATAAAGACTTATTATATTACATGTACAGGTAACAAGGGACGCCGACCTGCTCCGAATATTAAATAAATGTCATACAAACCCGACGCTCTCAGCCACAAACACGATAGTTGCTGTGTTTCTTTGTGAGTCGCTCAGTCTTGTCACGCGACTCCAGTACAGAAGCAGCACGAGCAGCTCGAGCAGCTCGAGCAGTTCTATTACTGTGTCGTGGTGCAGGTGTGGCACCGCGACAAGAGGCCACTACAAACGAGTATATGGTCTGGTTATAAGTTATTTGTACGGACGGCCACGAACAGTTTGTATCCTTTTCATATAAACGGAGGAATTGTTTTCATTTTCTTATTATATTTATCGTATTAAATCGATGTAATGCTATATAACAAGTTATACAATGTATGTTTCCTCGTACGAAATGTAACAAAATAATAAAGGTAACGTTAGACATGATAATTTTAAAGTTTCGAAGAAAGTATAGTATCTCTTAATATATTCAATTTGCATATTTCGATCGCTCCCCTTTCCACTTTCACTAGAAGACGTGTAAAATATCCAGTATTGTAATGTAAATCATATTGAGCAGCACATGACTGAACTACATTTAAATTATTTTCATTTCAGGTTCGTTACAGACAGGTGTCTATGTGGAAATAGAACTATAGAATAGAAAATATGTTGTTGAACTAGTGCCGCAAATAATACTTCGAACTCGCATGTTTTAAAGAAAATGCCACAATTTACGAAGTGTTTCAACAGTTAGTTTAATTATATCTTCAAATGAATAAATTAACATTAAAATGCAGAGCTGATGGTAATTGCACACTGTCTTCTCCCCTC
Organism: Heliconius aoede; assembly: GCA_037355905.1. Classification (NCBI taxonomy): domain Eukaryota; kingdom Metazoa; phylum Arthropoda; class Insecta; order Lepidoptera; family Nymphalidae; genus Heliconius; species Heliconius aoede. The sequence goes on from JBAIZZ010000228.1 coordinate 1,236,778, forward strand.
CACGTGCCACCCCCCCCCCCCCCCACAGATGAGCCTCACGAGATGGCATTTCGCAAATGACCTACTAATGACGTACAATTGCAGTATTAACACTTGTTGCAGTATAAGACATGACATAATTTTTTTAGCTGAATAAGGAGAGGGAGCCTACTGTTAAATCACTTCGTTCTCTGTTAGGAAACCGAATTCTAGAAGCATTGCGTGTTGAGTGAGACACTCTGGGTTATCACGAACAAATGAAAATATTGAATACCTATTTAATTTTGTCGAGTGAAACCCGCAACAGCACAACTGGCCTCAATACATTATAATTATATATGTTATAATTGTTTCATTTAATTACAAATTAAATATATCTGTCCACTAGTGTAGTGGTCATTTATCATGAGGAGTGTTCTGGAGCTCCTATGGTGTTACGCGAGGTTTGCCGTGGTAATCACTTACCATCACGTACACTTACGGGTACGTGTTAAGTGACACAATTCTACCTCGCGCTATGTCTGCCAGAGCAAAGGTTGATTTATCTAGAAACAGTTGAGGACATTCGCGTAGTTACCGTCCCGCATATCGGTGGCCGCTGTATTCAAAGTGACTAACTCCAAGTTAACGAAATAACAGGTGTCGACCTGTTATTTCGTTAACAATCAACTTTAATACCAAAAATTCGGACTCAATCTATAAACAGGACCTTATTATTTAAAATATCTTTTTGAATTAGCTGACGCTTAAGTTAAGGAGAAGTAGATTTTTTTTCAGTTTCTACTGATTAATGATTTTTAAAATTTGTATAATTACACAGCAGGGTGGGTGGAGGAAACCTAATTTTAAGACACTCCGTTGCCCACTTTTCGCCGGCATATTTTGGAGGCATTGCGTGTTAAGTGGCGGAACTCAACGCTGCGCTTTGCCTCGACACCAGAGCGAAGAAATGAAAATATATAATAAATTTAAATAAATATCTCATTTCCTGGAGTAGCGATCGAACAAAGTTTGACTGTATCTGCTTAAGCGGTTTTGTTAAAAATGTGTAAAAATATCTATATTCTATGTAACACCTATATCCCTCTATAGCACCTGGCAATCATAATTAAACGCACGTTGCTGACGTACTTTACTATAGAAGAAAAATTTAATTTTAAATTTATTAAGTTCTTTATCTATTTCAATCACCCTTCATTTATCCACAGCTTGTCTAGGTCCTCCTAGGTCGTTTATCAAAATTTCGTAATTTGCTTAGAAGGGTTCGTTCATCTCCACGACAAAGTTTCGGGTCCTGAAAAAGGTTACCCGACGTCGCCGGTAATTGGCAAAATGACAGTTATAAATAAATAATATGGGAGACTTAAAAAAAACTTGAAAAAAATTAAATTATAAACTTTTCCCAGACTTTTCTATTACAAAAATGATAGGGCGAGTGTGTATAATGTTTAGTTAATAATATAAGTATTTTGAGCGTGAACAAAAACTCTTATTTTCCTTAAAAACTTTTTTAAAATTTGTTTTCAATTAGTAACATCAAATGAGCGTAAATTTAACATCAAAAGAGTAAATCGTAAAAAATCGTAAAAACCTAATAATATCTGTATCGGAGAAATAAATATGTGCACCTTGTTGTATAAGTTCCAAGTATACTAACGACGTGGAGTAACATTAAAATGACATGTTCATCGCATCCTGCGGGACACGATGCCGTTTACTCTTGTGTACCGTTTTATTCTAAACGAGTACACACAGTACGGCTATGTCCGCTTATCCGCTTTATTGCCAATCAAGTATCCGCTTGCGGAACGATAGCTTATGACCGGCTCGTTCACCCGAGACGGTTATCCCAAGATATTTTCACATTTTATAGATACTAATGATTTACTATCACATTACTTTTTTTTACAAAATAATTATAGTTTTAGGCTATACGCAAATGTTTTATTAAAAATAAATCTTGAAAACATTTCCCCCCTACGTTCCTCTAGGGCTGGAGAGTTATTTTCTTAACATAAATAACAAGTAATTAGGGGTTTCGTTCTCTATTTTCCGTCAGAAATAGTAAATTGTACTTCAGGACTAATTAAAGTATATGCGTTCTGTGAGCAGGACCGATTGTCGTAGATATCTTCAGCAGTGGACTACAAAAGGCTGAATAGATTAATGATTCTTTAGTTTTCATCAACCGAATTACTACGGTATTATAAAAAAAGAAAATCAAAGGCAATTGTATCTTATTTTTCTGCCTATCACGATAAAAACGAGTTCGGTACCAGTAAAAGGAAATATAACAAAAATAAGCAAGATTTCATAAAAAAAAATTATAAAAAATATAGATAATTTCCATTAATTTATTTTTACATTATTACAATATACTTTTACCTTACAACATTTTTTCAACTAATGAAATTGAAGCTTGAAGCACCAAAAACACATTTACATTTTTATGATCAAATAAATTAAATATTAAATAAATAAATAAGTGTGGTTCTGGATCAGTTCAGCTTCCCGATTTGCCAAACGGCTATGATATTGGACTTTTCAAGGGGAGGATCAACGAGCTCCTTAAACGCGGGCACGCCGGCGACCTATTAATGGTTCCTATGGAGTAGATGTTAGTGGGTAACGGTAATTACGCAACACCAGTTGTGTACTCGTCAACTCTTCCGTTAAAGGTTTGTAAATAATATGGGCAGAAACTACTGTTCATTTTCAGACAACAAATAGTAAATGTGTCGCTGCGATATGACGGCTATTGCTTCGATGAAGCCCTCCATCGTGACAGCCATCGTGTATACTTCGAGTCACTTTCCAACTATTTCGTCAATAGCTTTTAATGCACTCATATACGAGTTCAGGCTTTATGACATGTCTTTATGTGATGGAGGCGCGCAGTGTGGCGCCGACAGGGGCAGCGGCTGTTTTATATATGATGTATGAGGGCATGTATGGCTATTAGAGGGTGAACGAATATTAACTTGTATAGAGATCGCGTGAAGTTATCTTTCTGTTATAGAAAAATCAAAATCGAAACATAAAAAGTTGAAAACGAAGAATAAAGTATGTTGCTTTCTCTGCCTATCACACTATATACGGAATAATTGTAAGAAAAATATATACATTTCCCTTAGTGACGATCTAATCAACTATGAACGAGTTTACAGACAAACACTACAATGGTATCTCGAAGGAAAATTCTTAATAAAATATAATTCCACAAAAGAAAACTAGCGTTTCCAAAGAGTTTTCCGAGGGTTTCTTATTTCCAGACCGCTAGGCGAGGCAATTGGCTTTTAATGAAACAAGAGTCACTAAGATACAACCAAATAAAATTTATATTAACCATTAAACAACGCGTAGTAAATAATTTATGTATAAGTACATCTCATCTCATCTCATCTCATCTCACATCTATAAACGGAGCTTCCATTCCAACGAGCGTTCGGGTCTCCTGATGGTAAGTGATCACCACCGCACACGACCCCATGCAACACCAGAGGAGCTGCAGGTGCGTTGCCGGCCTTTAAGGTGGAGGATGTTGGGCGCCAAATGGAGCCTATTTTGAAGGCGACCCAATAAATTTTGATGATTAAATGTAAAAATGTTGTTTTAATTGAAAATTCCCGGTACTTTCTTGACAGAATACATTATGAATTAGTATTTATGATTTGATATTTGTTATTAGCTGCTTCAAATCCTAATTTGCTTTTTCAATGTATATAGTGGCTAAGTATGGCCATCATGTCGCAGTGGGTAGCGATATAAGCAATTCTATTTCCACTCGGGCGAATAAAGTATTTTTATTTTTTCCGTCACCGAGTCACCGAGTACTCAACCAGGGAGCGAGCTGAGAGGTCAATGTGCTTTTATCTTCGTTAGATTGAAGTATGGTATATTAGATTTGTTTCTATATAAACCTATCACTTCAGCTTCACGCTGTATCTCGCACTCAGTAGGGTAGGCAGAGAAACCTAGTATTAAAACACTTCGTTTCTTTCTTTTCGCTAAATAAATAAAAATAAATTCTGGAGGTGTTGCGTGATAAGTGACTATCTCAACGCCATGTGGAAAGTGAAAAAAAAAATAGCAGACCCTTGAACCTTTTCTCAACATTTTAATAATTATTAGCAATAAATATATTTTCGACTTAAGTTTGTTTAGTGTTGTCCAAATATTTTAATTGCCTTTTGCTATGTAGAATAGCTAGTTTACAATATTCGTAGAGTACATGGATTATATTAATATGTCGTTAGTTAATGAATTTTCCTTAGTTATATAAATATTTTCTTGATATCAATTAAATATCTGTATACAGACAACTCAGACAGACAGACCAACTAGTTAGCGATAGCGATATACTGAAGGGAACTTAATATTCAATGTAATATAATTTGATGAAAGCTCTGAAGGCTCTGCACAAGCTCTGAACAAACATTACAGCCCTGGGTAAACTTTGTTGTTTCTTAAAATATTAGTTCTTTTATCTGCTGTATAATAAAAGTTACATCTAGTAAGTATCTAGCAGTATGAGTAAGTACGAGTGTACACGAGCGTGCGCGTTAACTACACAAGTTTAAACTACAAATAACTTGACTTACTTCACGAAAGCACGAGACGTTAAAGACAAAGCTGTGAAACTGTGTAAATTCTATTACATAGTTGTTTATGTTTATAACACGCTGATGCTGTGAAGTATGTTAAAAGTGAATCTGTTTTAAAATGTGAATTCATGAATGTTGTTTGATCCTCATTTTAAAATAAAAATTGTATGATGAACGTGAAATTCCGCTTAGACAGTGGTGCAGTAGGCGGTGCAGTAGACGGTGCAGTAGACGGTGTAGTAGACGTGTGACTGTCACTGCGATAGTTCGGCTCGGGATGGTTGGGGATGATGACGGTCTGCTACTCTACATACACATATCTACTGATATAATAGAATGTTAACTGAATCAATTCGTAATCGTATTGTTTCAGAGATAAACATTATTGTTCATCTCTGATAGAGATGTCGCCGGCGACGTCACCGTCGTCGTCGGCGCAGTGTAAGCGTCGTGGTTGCCGCGATGAGCGGATACAATGCAGAGTGTAACAACACTCATATTAAAACCACTGCAGGGTTAGTGTCGTTCGCTGACGGCAATTATTTACAATATTAAAATTGTCTCTGAAAAATAAAGGATAGTGCTTCATTCGTACAGCGTCGGTAAGGGTTTTGGTCGTTGGTTCGATTCCCACTGGGGGTATGATTTATTTTTATTTCCCTGTGGTAAGACCAGGCGTTGCGTTGAGCTCCTACACATAATACACAACCTATCGAATACAGGAGAGAAGTAGAGAATACTTCAACTCTTTTTTTCAAAAGTCTATAGACTATAGTCGAAGATAGCCTACATCTAATTGCTTGCAGTGAATAGGCGTGTGTATAGCCGTGGAGCTTACTAAATGCTTATATGCATCGTAATAATATCGGACAAAGCGCGAAGCAAAAGAATTTTATAAAAATAAATAATACAAAGAGTACTAACATGAAAACTAATCTCAAATCAGAAATGCCCAAAAAAGCTAAATTATAAAAGGTGTATGAAACTAAACTGTCAAATGTTGCTTCTTATTCATTTAATGAGCTAACTCGTTTCACGCAAATAGCACATGACTGTTAACGCAACAGTAGTGTGTTCGATTTTCACTCGGGGCAATAAAATATTATTATTTCCCCCTCTCTAGGGCCAATTCAAAGTGCGGCGTTCAGTTTCGCCAGTCAATACGAAATGTCGTCATAAATTGTATGACCAAGTTTCCTCTGCCTAAACTGCTATGTGCGAGATACAGCGTGAAGCTCAAAAATAATTTCAATTTTAATTTCTATAAAAACCCCTAACATATCGTAACAGACGAATTACGTAACTTATGACAGTAGTTATTGCGCTGGAGATCTCTTCAAAAGGCCAGCGGTGACGCTATCGGTTTAAGTTGTAACTATCTCAATTAGCAGTGCGCGAGGGAGTTGGAGACAATTAACGTGGTGAGCAGTAATATATATTATATAGTATATGTTCTAAATGTATAGATTGTAAGTTCTATCAATTATATATATTTAGGGCCAACTCAGACGCTGCGCTTTGATGAGCCCATTCTGATTAAAATATATATAAGTTATAACAATAAGCGAGGGGCCGACGTGGCGCAGTTGACTACCATATTATCTGCGCTGGCGCACTGTAACCCCACGATTACCATCACGATTTCGTAATCGGATTTCGGAATCGTATTAGTGGGGTTCGATTCCTACTCGCTCTGGTAGTAAATCACGGCGTTGAGGTTCGTCACCTCAACACGACGTGTCAAAAAATTGGTGGAAAGTGGGGAACGGAGTGTCCTAACACTATTTACTCTTTGCCTATTCTGCTATGTGGGAAAGGAGTGGTATATATTTTTTATTACAACAACAGTGTTTCCGCTAAAAGTAATATACGAAAATAAGGAAGAAGGACGAAGGAATCTCTGGTGATTGACCTAAATCCCTAACGACAGATTACGACAGGCTTTGATCCCCCTATGTAGTATGTAGGTCATTAGACACGTGCACTCGTATATAGGGGGGGTGGCATTAAAAAAATTGCTTTATAACTGAAAAGAAATGTAATATTTGAAGAGTTTTACAACTGCTAAATTGTAACCCCAAAAATAAATAAAACCCTAAAAGAACAAATGTAACCTAAAAGAATAACAGTAAAAAAATATTCATCAAATTAAGAAATTCATAAAAAAAAGAAATTAAGAAAAGTCTTAGAGTAGTTTTTTTATAAATTTTATTTAAGTTTCTGATACATATCATATTAAATACAAGAGGAACGTCGAAATTTTTATGTTTGTTCTGAAATTAGTTGTCACGTGTCTATTTGCATTAAATGAGGTAAACTTGATATCTTGTATATTTGTTTCACATTGTAGTGGGTAGCGATTCAGCGGTACAGCGTCAGACTATAATCACGACGGTTGTGGGCTTGATTCCCACTCGGGGAACGGAAATTTTTCATTTTCTCCCTTAGTTAACAAAACAAAGTGCGACGTTGAGTTCCACTATTTAACACGTATTAGAACCAAAATTGGCAAGAAATAGGGAGCAGAATATCTGATTTTTCAGTAGCAGATTCCCTGCCTCTATCCTATTATGCGGGATAGAGATAAAGATACTTACAAGTTATGAAATGCAAGCGCCACGATTGTGAGTTCGATTCCCACTCGGGTCGAGTACGAGCCACTCGACGTACAATGTCTCGAAAATTAAACGCAAAGCAGAAAATGGTATAGTATCTTAAAACTTAGCTTCCACTGCCTTCCCTGCTATATGCAGGAGCCTGCAATTAGATATATAATAATTCAAAACTTTGACAAAAGTACTCCCAAGAAAGTCATGTGACTTAAAGAGCTTAATGTAACTTTCATTATATTACAATTTCATTTACGTTCTTGAATATAAGAGGATAATTTTTACTTGTATAGACGGAGACCTGGGAACTAATTAAATAGTTCTGCGGCGTAGGAAAGTGTACAAAGATGTTATTTAACTCGGTGTTTTTGTAACTTGTAGCTTAGATAGCTAACTAATTTGAACGTAATGTTAACAATTTTAGTGTCAATTCACGGAGTGGTATATAGAAGCTCCCTTGAAACATAAATGTTTATTTTTGAACCGCACGCAGTAGAGTAAGCAGAGGGAACCTAATGTGCCTTAAGCACTCCATTCCCCACCTTCTGCTTACTTCTGGAGGCATTGAGTGTTCAGCGGCAGAACTCAACGCCGCTATTTGCGAACACCAGCGCGAAGAAGTATAAATTTAAATAAATATTTCAATCAAGGGATCGAATCCACAAACTGACTACAAAGAACTGACTACAAAGTGTGACTGTAAATCCGACTGGTGGTAAATAGTCGGCTTTACACTATGTGCCCCTGCGCCAAAGAAAAATATAATATAAAAAAACTTAGCTAAACCAGCTACATTATCAATATTATCACCGTAAAATAAATAATTAAAAGTATTAAAATTAATATAACTTATAATATTATAAAACAGTAAAAAATTAATAACTTCCAAAATAGTGATAGCTGTAAAAACCATTTGCAATCTGTATAAAGTGCACAATATATCTAACATATTTAGTCGGATAAGTAATAACACTGTACTGTTTAAAATAGTTTCGAAAATATCCCTTTTTGTATGTTATGTTGGCTTGCCTGATAATTAAATAAAATTAATAAATTAAACTCAAATATGGTTACCGTCAGTTAATTATATATTATATATATATATAAAAATAGAAAAACTGTTTGTCTGTCTGTCCTTCTATTTCCCCGAGCTAACAGCCCGAACAGCTGAACTCATTTTGCCACTCTTTTACTCTTTCAGTGATACGTGGAGGAGGAGGTTATGGAGCAACGTATACTACGTATATTTGAATCTGATTTTCATTTACACCTATTAGATACACAATGAATGCCCCATATTAGTTTCTACAGGAGGTATGAAACCGATACGTAGGTAGTACCTATATGCGCAATCTAATTAAATTTGAATGTATAATGGATACCTCTAATAAATCATAATGTATCTATATTAGTTTACAGATTTACGTACATGTGACGTGACGGTTGATATATATATGAGGCCGTGTTTCCCGATAACTACAATCTGGGGATCTTTAAGAGTCGAGTCAATGGGGTTCTTCTAGGTAAGCGTGCTACATCTTAGACCCCGTCTTTACCTACGATTAGGTTAGACAGTGGTCAAACGCTTACCTATCACTGTTAAAAAAAAAAAAAATATATATATATATTCATTTACGTTAATATTTCCATTTCTTTGCCCTGGTGACGAGACAAAGCGAGGCGTTGAATTCGGCAGAATGTGGGGAACGGAGTGTCTTATTATTAAGAAGCTTAAGGTTGTTTGGTTGAAAGCGTTAATCTCAGGAACTAACAGTTTGAATAGTTAATTTATTTTTGTGTTAGACAGTTCTAAAGGCAGTGTCCGTTAACAGATAGATCTGTTAACGGACACTGCCAGAGTTGATCGGGATGCTTACACTGTTGTCAGCTTAGACTCTCATGTGACTTACAAAGCTCTTAATTAATTTCATTTTACCACACAGACAAAGCCGCAGGTAAAAGGTTAATCATACAACCATATAAGTACATTGCAATTAATTTAATCGAACCCACAATGTAAACGCGACTGGCGTTTTCCTTATACAAAAATAATATTAACTTCATGCTCATAATATACATATTATTTTTTATAATGTCGACTAGCAAGTGCTTTCAAGTAATTCCGCGGTTGTGAAAGAGGCAAACAAAATACTTAAATATTTTTATTTACAAATATCGGGTACATTATTATTAGTAAAATAGTATTTTGTAATTTATTATACATTTTTACTTATTTTATATGCTGTTAGATAAAGTCTTGTTTTCCCTATTGTAATACTTATCTAAAAAGTTCCTGAGATTAGTTCGTTCAACCAAATTGACTCTTTAGCTCTGAAGGTAATATTAGAATAGATATAAATTTATTTCTGTTATAATGGAATGTTAAAGCAATTTTATATGTGAAAAGATACACTATTTTCCACTTTATATGTAAAATGTGAGGATTTGAGAGCAATATAATATAATTTGTTTCTTAAACCCACCATTTCGTAGTAAACGTAACGTCTTATAGAAGTGTTATGTTTATCTTTTTATTTACATTATCTTTTGTCTACATAAGCAGTTATTACCATTCGCATGTTGACATGTTTATTGAATAATGAATCATATTTGAGGCTGGTCGTGGCGCAGTGGTACAAATTGTGCCGCACAATCGACTGGTGGTGGGTTCGATTCCCACTCGAGGAAAGAAAATATTTAATTATGTTTTCATTTCTTCGCTCTGGTGAAGTCAGCCGTGTGGTCCCGGCTTAGAATAGAATCACCCTGGTATTGTCCGTGTCGTAAGAGGCGACTAAAGTACGTGTGGTAGTGTCACGTCGCCAGTATTGGCAACACGCATGGGCAGACTCGACCGGATTTAATACCACCCCCGGCATTTAAAACTGGCGTGAAGTAGTGGCCCTTGCCACTGCGTTTCGCATTAGGTAATGCCAGGCCCCGGTACCCTTCATCTCCACCTTAAAGGCTGGCAACGCACCTGTAGCTCCTCTGGTGTTGCATGGGGTCGTGGGCGGCGGTGATCACTTACCATCAGGTGACCCGAACGCTCGTTTGCCTTGTCCTCTCCCATAAAAAAATAATAATTATTGAACGTAAATTCTATTTTTTTCACAAAATATGAGGTTAAAAACTTTTTAGACAATTTTATTTTTTTCAGAAAACAATACGTATGTAGCAGCACTTTAAAAAAGTAAAAAAATATTAGTTTGTTGCATTCTTTTCCTTCTTCAGATAATTTATTATGAAAGCTAAAAGTTGTAAGCTCTTAAACAAACCACGGAAGACGCAAACCACTTACAATTTATAATATATACTTGAACTTTCTAATATTAATGTTGAACAGCAAAACAAAAGTGTTAACTCAATATTTGATCCTATGGTTTTTGTATAGCAAAATAAGCGGAGAGAAGTAGAAAAGTTAGTGTTAAGATAATTCATTTTACTTTCTGTTCGAGTTTGATATTTTATGTTGAGTGAGTGAGTGAGATTCTAGCAAGACTTCTGATTGTAAGCCTGAGCCTGTCTGAGGTGACACCGGTCTCATAGACCGAGTTGGTGCCACAACTCTGGAACGTGCATTTGAGGTGCTTTTATGGAGAGAGGCAACTGCAGAGGACGTACAACGAGCTACCCATACAACAAGTATCGATGGTAGTTACAAAGTTATACGACGTTTTTGATCCGCCCGGTCTCACTGACACACATGTCACCATTAACCCAATGACGGGTTAATTTAGGTTTAGTAGAAAGTAAAATTAAGCTTTTTAAAAAGCTTTTTGCATAAATTTGAGTTGCCTTGCGTCGATAAAGCCATATTGGGTTACGTCTTCAAATTAATTTGTTTTCATAAGCTTCATGTTCAATAAATAGAGGGAACCTAATGCTACGACACTGCGCTCCCTACTTTTGAAGACAATGTTTGTGATCCAACTTTTCGTCGGGTTTTGTCTTGTCGTCAGAGCGAAAACATAAAAATTATTCATTTCCTTGTGTTGTAATTCAACTCAAATGTGATGATTATAGAATTGTCACATTTCTGACCAGATGGCGTAGCGCCACGACGGCCTCTATTATTATTTTATATTTTCTTAAAAAAAAGTTGTAAAGCTCATAAATATCTAGACACCGCGTCACCATTCATATTTATATTGACACTCCCTATAACAGCAGTTACCGTACATTTATCGAGTACGGACGCATTGCCAACAGCACGCGGCGCGCGGCGGATGCCAAATTATGTTTATTTTAGTCGTCACACCGTGTCACGTGTATTTGTCTAACGGCAGGGACATGTTTGTATATTTGTGACAGTAAGACTCTCCGTTGCCCACGCGTCGTCAAATTTTCAAGAAATTGCGTGTTGAATGGTGGGTCTCAACGCCGCACTTTGTCATCTTACCCATGTCTTGTAGACACAATGAAACTATGAAAATAATGCCACGCTTACTTTGTACATCATTTTCTAATTGAATAATTGGAGATTACGTTCTCTATTTAAGATAGTTATCATAGGCAGACAAGATAATCGCAATATTGCAAAATAATTACAAAACCAAAGTATAAGATTTCAGTTACTGACAGAAGGAAAGTATCAGAGAGGTTGGAATGTGTAGGGCAGCAATGGGAGACGATTTCTCAAATAACCAAGCGGAATAGAAAAAAATGTGATTTTCCATCCCACGCCTTAAAGTTGTAGGCGGCGACCGTGATTTGATATTTTTTCTCAGAAGCTGTACATTTTTTCCATTCTTAATGAATCATTTGTTTTTGCGTTATTTACAGTAAAACGGAGTACCTAGTGTCAGTTTTATTTTGACTATAGTGAAGAGCAGTGACAGACAGACAGTGTGTATGAATGAATAAAGTTCATAAGAAAAGTTCTCTATTCCCTCCGCTTTAATTTATGAACAATATCTCCGTTCAATATATTTGTATTAAACGAAGCGTAAATTTGACTCGACGCCGCGCTGCGGTCGCGGTCATTGGATAGTTTGTAAATTAGTCTGTGCGTGTCGCGTCTCTACGCGAGCACTGAAGCTAGTATTGCTTCGACCAACTGTAAATGTACTGGCTGTAATTGGTCGAAGTGTCAACTATTGAATTAATTATATACTCGTATACACATATAAACACTGCTTGAAAAATAAAAGGCTCTAATTATTTACCTTTCTAAAGCTGCACCGGGTCTCTCATCACTTTTAGTAATAGACCCAGCAACAGGTGTACCAGGTAGATAGATCTGAAATAAAGTAAGATTTACGTTCATTATATATATAGACATGTAGTGTGTCCAGCAATCAATGACCACCATCGTATTTGTATTCACGTACGTTGTAGTGTCTGTTTGAGTTGAGTTGCACTAGGACGCGGCCGCATTTATATATATAACGCGAGTGTTTATACAAATACAACTTTAATTTTATTTAATATTTTATTTATATTATTTGTAACATTTTTGTATAAAAGAAATTCTGTTTTATTTTAAATTTCTTAAATAAAACCTTTGCTTGGAATGGAACGTTGAAATGAGAGCGTTTGTTTGATCGAGCTCAGCGTTCCGAGACAAGGGAGAATATTACTATCAGAGTTTATTCTTTATGTGACTCTACTGTAAGTGCCAAGTTTCGATAATAAACGATGGTAGGTATTACAGATAACTATTTTTTCCGAAATCATCGTATAATTTTGTCTCCAAATCTTAGATAGATTGCGTTGAGTTGCACAATAATAAAATACAAAAATAAGTCTGTCAATAATTGTTAGTTTTGTTTTTTTTAATGGAAAAGGCAAACGAGCGTTCGGGTCACCTGATGGTAAGTGATCACCGCCGCCCACGACCCCGTGCGACACCAGAGGAGATACAGGTGCGTCGCCGGCCTTTGAGGTGGAGATAGACGCTTTTTGAAGGTACCCATGTCGTATCGAACTGGAAACACCGTCGCGGGTAGACCATTCCACAGTTTCGTGGCGCGTGGAAGAAAGTTCCTACAGAGATGAGAACAGTACTCCATATGCAGCCGAACCTGGGCCCTATATAGAGCCAATCGGTGTTTTGGCGTGGAGTACCATCTCGCTCTGCTAATAACCCTCAGTTTCTTCGAGGCCAACTTGGCCTTGCATTCCAAATGGTCGCGTTCCTGACAGCCACTCCAAACGCAGAGGGAACCTAATTTTAAACCATTCCATTTTTAATTTTTTGCCCAATTTTCAACACATTTCATGTTGAGAGGAACTCAAAGCTACACTTTGAATTATTGTGGGGAAATGAAAATATTTAAATGGAGAAAATAAATAAATAATTATAAAAACTCCCTCGGGAACTCCCCAAACGGGATTGGAGTCCACAAATATCGCATTTGCAGTCAGCCGCTGTTCCACTGCGCCACGACCGTATTTTTTAATTCAAAAAGACATTTAATACCAAAGTATTTTGAAATTCTTAAAGCGTACAGTATGAAAAAAGTCATAGACTTTTATTTTCAAATTTGAATAGTGTCATTAGGAGCGAGCTCGTGCCGGTCGCGGTGCTTGTGGAAAGTATGAGAGCATTAGACTTAATTTACAGAACTAGTTTTACATAATTTCACATACAATACGGAATGGCTCCAGAGTTTCACGGAAAGTCGGGAGAGGTTCTCTGTCTATTTAAACTAAATGTGCGGGATGCAGTGTGAAGGTAAAAAAATAAATAACTAATATAGTTAAGTGCCAGTTTTGCTTTAAAAGTAATGTTTTACGACGTCTCTTTCTAACTTAACTTTTACTAAATCGGACCCCAATGTCAAACTAGTCGCCGAATATGGAAGAATTTTTAAAAGCCATATATGTAACTTAATTTTTGTCCAAATTAGTCTCATTTACACTTTAAATGGGCTCAAAGTGGGCACACTGAACGAGGAACAGAATTAATGGTATCAACACAGTATTTGTCAATTGCCAGTAGTAGTTAATTAAGTAAGTTAAGATTAGCGCGATCAATCAAACTGTTCACCTTTATAATATATATTTTATTAGTACCACATAGGATAGACGACTAGATGTATATTTGTTTACCTTACAGGCAGAGCCTAGAATCAAAACACGCCGTTCTCGTGGTGGAACTCCGTGTCAAATTTCAAAACTGTACGTCCACTCTACTTAGACACTCCGTTCCTGAGTGAAATAGCATAATGCCGAGCTTGTTGCCAGCGCGAAGGAATCGAGCCCACAGCCGCTTTCTCTTCTATCTTGAAAAGTAAGAGTTTGATATATATTAAGTTTCTTTGTAAGAATAATTTTTACATTCTATTTTTACGTATTTAGATGTATGCTCAAGTTATATCTAATAAGTTCACTGTACTTACTTTTTGTTGATATTGACCTCTACAATTGAGGTCAAAGCCAACAAAACAAATCTCACGATTCATTGATTTTGATTTGGTTCAATCTGCCTGTAAATTCCTATTAAGCTCTAATAACATCAAATAAATAACTTGAGCCACTTTGTTTTAGTAGCTAAGATTTTTGATTACAGGTGAACGTAAAATCATTGTAGGAGATGAGACGTAGATTAAATACTATAGTTACAAATAATCTTCACATTTTAACACTGACACTGTAGTTGTGGGTTTGATTTCCAATTAAAAACGATTATACAAAAAGTGTGTACATTATACAATACACTTTGTTTCTTAAATCGAGCGGACAGTGTTGACCGCAGTGCCTTAACATTATTCAATCTACCCTGCTTTTTTTACGCAAACAAACATATATCTGTATATTCATACGTGAAGCAAAAAAATTGTATTCAGCTTCACGCTGTATCCCGCACAGAGCAGGGTAGGCAGAGGGAACCTCGATGTTAAGACACTCCGTTCCTCACTTTCTGCCGAATTCTGGAGGCATTGCGTGTTGAGTGGCAGAACTCGACGCCGCGGTTTGCTGCGACACCAGAGCAAGAAAAATGGAAATATAAACGTAAAGAAATATTTCACATCCTCGAGTGGGAATCGAACCCACAACCATCGCGTTCACGGGCGACCACCTTGTGCCACTGCGCCACTACGGCGTCAAATTTGTATTCCTTGTAAGAAAATTGTAATGGACGGATGAGTATGAAATTTGGTACAGTTATAGTTTATATAGAGGAGTAGAGAACGGTAATAGTATTTTAAACATAATGCGTACAAAATAAAAAGCATCAAATCAGTTTCACCCTACACAGCAGGATACACAGAGGGAACCTAGTGTTAAGACACTCTGTTCCCCTATCGAGTGGAGAAATTGAATGTCGCGCTTTGTCTCAACACCAGAGCGACGTGTCGTGTTGCAGCGACACAAGTGTGAGACTATAACGCGACGGTTGTGAGTTTGATTCCCACTCGAGGGAGTGAAATATTTATTTCACTGCTGTATTGGAAGCTTAACACCGGCCTCAACATTATAAAATCTTTCTGAAATTATTTTTGGCTAACAAAATATTAACTAAATTATTTTTTTTATTCGAAATGCAACGATTGTGGAATCTCATTCCTGGTGAAACGTCTTAACAATGTTTTTCTTTGTTAGTATTACAGTAAAAGTACGTATACAACTACGTACTCCATCTATGGTCTTCATCATTATTTCCACGTCACCAAACTGTGCTTTCCGAAAGCAAACACACGAGTCTTTACAAAAAATACTCAAATCCTTGTAAGTATGCCTGCAAAATTTAAAGAGTTCCCCGGATTTTTCCAGGATCTCAACATCACATCTTTATTTTTTCATGGTCAGCACGGGACCACCTATGAGGTATACTCTTCTTTTTTTGAAAGTTAGTTAAAAATAGGTACAACACACACTAGCCAAGGGAATGTGTTCGTAGATTCTCAATACTGGGCCGCCCACGTAAACCGATAGCTTAACTCTGTCTCAATTTATTTACAGTTATTATTTGAATAAACAGTTTCTATTTCTTTTTGTATTCCACATTGGAATGTAAGCTACTGGGCAACTTTGAAGATTTCCTATTGAAAGAAGAAGGCACTCTATAAGAGATTACTTTGATATCCGTCTGCCCGACTGTCTGTTTATCAATGCGTTATTAATGAGATATTTCCATAATGTAATATATAATATTCTATTGCCACGAATGTAGCGGAACCTTAAATGTTGACAGACAGGTGGGAACATTAGGAAGAGATGACGCGTCACATGTCAGTAAAGATTCATGTTATTTAATATTATCTACTATAAGCACGAGAATAAAAATAATTTAATTATAATTATTTCCGCGAATTAGAATCGAATCCAAAACCGTGGCGTATCTTAACCGTTTAAATAACCAGGTTTAATTAAGCGGTCGCCTTCTACGTTTTCCTCTACAGTTAATTTAAAGCTTTAAAGAAGAAAGCAGTTACTGAACTTTGGTTTCCATATCGAATTATAAGATTGTAATAAACGCTTAAAACTATCAAACCAGCATCATGTTACGATTTTTATTTGCTTTAAAATAATTTTTATATTGCAATGATATATATGTAGAATGTACTCATGGAGGCTGTAAAGCACATGTGACTGAGGCTTCCGCTAACCTACTAAACTTAATCAAAGAGTAATGGAAACGAAAGCTTTTAATGTATTTTTTGTTTCTAACGGAGACATACTCGTTACTTTATACGTACATAGTAATTACGTAAAAGTTATAGTATTTTATTTCAAAATTATTATATATATGTATGATAATTTATATATAACTGCATATGTAAAAACAAATATGAACAAATAGTATAACTATTTGTTTGTGAACATGTAAACTATTAATGTGATAATATCTCAAAGAGACAAAGGTGGTGGATTGAAGTTCAAGTTGAAATGGTCATATGTAGTTAACTTTCATTTTTCCACGCGGCAGCGGGTTCCGTCACGTCATCACATCATACACTCGAAATTTCCGTAAAAAACAAATAATCATTGATTAAAGTAGATAAAAAAATATTTTATAATTTTTAAGTATTTCTAAAAATTAAAAATATAATTTGTTTAGATCCCTCTCTAATTAACCTTACCACTAACTCTCGATCTATGGATCTCCATAGTATATCTATACTCTACATATATAATGTATTACAATAGCTCCAATAACAAGGCGAAGCGCGACGTTGAGTTTCGCCACTCAACACGCGAAAGCTAGTTGGGTAACGGAGTATCTTAACACTAGATTTCCTCTGTCTAGTCTGACATGTATACAGATGCAGGGATACAGAGTGGAGGTGCTTTTTCTATTGAAAGTACGAGTATACTATCACCAGTTTAAACTATAATTTTATTGTTTTGTGTAAAGCTGCCGACGACAATCCAGTTCGTTTGATTGATCAACGATCAGTTTGATCCCACTTTTAATTGAAATGGACAATTTATACTTTAAATACTGTTAGAACTTTGACGGAAGCGTCGTATTTTCAAGAGCACATTATCGATGAATCTGGACATATAAAAAAGATGACGGTCCCCGGATCGCGTGTATATGTACTCGTATATGCGAGCTGATGACGGTGGACTACCTCGCTGTGGATACAGCGTGAAGTAAAAAAAAGATAAGAAATTATATTTTGTACAAAATAATAATTAATCATTGACAAGATTTATATGAAACAATCAATATGCAAAGTGTTTTTCATAATGTGAGTCGAAGTAATCCAAATATATGTTTATCTTATTTTGCGAATAGCCAGATCAAATAAAAAATATACCTACACAATGGATATTTCAAAGACCTTAATTAATTATAATATGTTTTTGTGTCTAGGCAGAATTATTATCTTCTTTCTGTCAAATTAAAAAGAAAAATTATTAAAGAAAAGAACATTATAAATAATTACATATATAGGTTGATTATATAACATACTAGCGACCCGGTCGCAGCTTCGCCCGCTTAAACTACTGATTTTTTTACTTATTACACTAAACTACGTTCGTGTTTTAATATATACTATATGTTTGCGAAGCACTTAAGATTTCTATTGTGAACATTATTAAAAACTAAAGTTACATTTCCGAAATTCCCGAAATAATATTCAACTGAAACGTCACAATACATAAAAGATTCTTAGAATACATATAAGATTCTTACATAAAAGATCACTCACATATCCTGATATGTGCGGGATGGCAGTGCTAACTAACAATCTCACTTCTACTGAATTCTAGAGGCAATCCGTGTTGAGTGGCGGAACTCAACGCCGCGCTTTGATTCGTTACCAGAACGAGGATACGGAATGGAGGAATATAAAATACTTTATTTGAATATTGAGTATGAATATTTCAAAAACCTTAAACAAGTTTTAAAACAACTCCAAAACCAGCACGGAGTGTTTCAACATTAACTCTCCTACATGCGAGAGATATATACATTTGTAGTACGTAGTATGTAGTAGGTAGTAGGTAGTAGGTACAATAACAAACGATAAGTTTATAAACACGCGCTATAATTTATTCAAATTAATATAAATTTTAATATTCCGGTCCGCCACAACTCGTTTATTTTTGCTAAATTTGATTCGTTATCTAACTTATGTTATTATAGCACTAATGATTTACTGTGACTTTATTTATATTATGAAAATATTAATAATATGTGGAGATAATAAATATATTAAAATATTTTTTCAATTATTTTTAAACTGTTCTACATGACATCATGGCTGGTAGTGGACTAGGTAAAAAAAACCTAGTGTTAAGGTTCCCAGCTTTCCGCTTTCATTTGGATTGGAAACACTGTGTTAAGTGGAGTCTATCACAGAGTACTAATGAAACATTTATTTCCCTGAGTGGGAATCGAACCTACAATCGTCGCATTACATCCTCAAGCGCCACGATAAGCAGCATGCCACGTTTTAAAGCAAGAAACTGAACCAGATTTTTATATATAATTAATTAATCGTCACATGTCCGACAATAGGTTGTCAACTCATTAACACGCAAATGTAAATTTAAACGTACATTTGTACGTATTCGTTCATTTCCTTCGTGTTCAAGGTCAACTTCATACATTGAGACAGTTTTTATTTATTTTAAGGTTATTTATTTGGATTTACTTCTCTATAATATACTCGCATGTAAAGTGGTATCTATTACAACAAACATTACTGCATCACGATCGAAGATTATAATTTACGAGAGACCCTTTTATGATTAGTGGAACACTATACTATATACTACTATATGTACTGCGTTGAACTTTACTTTTTAAAGATATTTATTTATATAAATATTTTATAAAAAGAGTGAATATATATTACGTTATAGTGTTATTTGACATTGAATGACATTTTCGCCAATTTCTCGAGGCATTGCGTATTGAGTGGCAGAAGTCACCGTCGCGCTTTTGTCTCAACACCAGAGCAAGAATATTTTATATTAAATATTTGATTCCCGCGAGTAGGAATCAAATGCAAAACCATCAATCACCAATGTCGTTCCTAAGTAAACTTATTTTCCTTATAACTCTGTAGAGATGACCCTTTAACCTTAAACAAAGTGAAGGCAGTTGATCTCTGTTGTCGGGTCTGCGTTAGAAGCGCTTAAAAGTTCAATAATTATTTGGTATTTTTCTTTTGGTTTGAATTTTTGTTTACGTGTTATATCAGAGCTTCACAAAATTGTGCGTGATTTTTCTAACCATTTCTGGCAGAGTGTAGTTTGACACCTCGTTGTCTGCACGTTCTGTTTTTATGCGCCTTTTCGATGACGATTTGTATGACATATTCGTATTCACGATTGTAGAAGTAATATATTTTAAATATATTTTTTCTACTTTCGTAAAGCAGACTAGCATTATTTCGTGCATAGCGAGGAAGGTTTGGGGCAAATAAAGTAACAGTCCATTCTGCACTCTTCAATTCGAAAACTTGCTACTTGAGTGTCGGAACTAAACGCCGCCGCTCCAAATTTCAATAAACCAAATATGTGTTATATATTTTAACAATGAATGTGCTTACTCATCGCGTACCTCTTATTAGCTTATTGGGTAATTATTTAAATCAGTCTACAAGCGTCTGTAATGTGCCGCGTGTGCCGCGTGCCAACACGCTACGTAATATGTAACTCTAAAAAACACCAGTTACAGCTATTGAAAATATGTGATTGAAAATGCGACAGTTGTGAGTTCGATTCCCACTCGGGGAACAAATTTTAATTTTCCTTGCTCTGGTCATTCGATAAAGATATAATTAATTTATGACAAAAAGTATTGTCGCATATTATTCGTTGGCTTGACGTTAATAATCCCATGTTAAATGCAATCAAAAACACTCATTGCGTATTTATGACACCCAAGTTTAAAAAACTTGGCGTCCTCTCCAAGGTGAGACACTACTTTACATCTCAACATCTTCTCACACTGTATAAAGCACAAGTTAGACCATGTATGGAGTACTTCTCTCACTTATGGAGTGGCTCTGCCAAGTACCAATTACAGACTGGAGTCGGTTCAGAGATGAGCCAGAAGGCTAATCAGAGATAAGACCCTAATTGATCTCAACTGCAGAGCCTCAGCCACCAGCGTAAGGTTCCATCGTTGTCTGTGGAATTGCTCGCGCATTGGAACTTATTGCCGGCATCTGTATTTGACTTACAATATGGGGGTCTTCAAGAACAGAGTTAACAGGTACATACTAGGCAAGCGTGCACTACCCTAACCTATAATCAATGTAAAAAAAAATGTTTTGCCTCGAGTGGGTATCGAACCCACAACCTGTCGCGTTTACATTCATATGCTTTTGCCGTTGCGCCACGACTAATTTCACTATAATAAGTATTGATATATATTTTTATTTTAAAAACTTTATTTATAATTATTAATGTTATATATACTAAATTTAAAAAAAGAAAGGTACCTCTGTCTCCAATTTTTTAAAATCTACTAAATCTTCTGAATCACTATCTCACTGGGAACTATTAAAACTCAGCACTAAAGCACGATCCCGCAAACACAGTACTCTCGAAGTATTACAGAGTAAAGTTCTCCACGCGCGCACCAGCGTAGAGCGCGTAGACGTCGTCGCGCGCGCTCGGTCGGACTCCTACTGGATACTGGACTCGGACTGTAGAGTGTAGAGTGTAGAGTGTAGAGTGTAGAGAATGTTAATGTTATGTTTGTTTTCGGTAAGTGTTTGTTTATAAATGTAAATATTGAACCACAAAGGATAGATGGATAGTTTTGCTAAAGCCGATTAGATATTGTTCAAGTATACAAAGCAGGTTGGGCAGATAGAAACTGGAGTTAGGACACTCCGTTTCCTATTTTGATACAAGATGCAAGTACAGCTTTGATTTTAAATTTTCGAAAATACTAGTAACTACAACTTATGTTGACTCATAATCCAAAAAATATTTTTTAATTTACCTTGCTGTATGTCGAACACAGCGTGAGGCTCAGAAACAGAAACAAACTAATTATATTAAAAAATACAATATTGAAAATGAAACAAGAATTCAGCCACAACGATGTAACATTAATGTAAAAAATATAACATATCACGCAATTTCTCAAAGAAAACTCAGACGCTTTCAACGTTGTTATCAACAATATCAATAATGAAAGACGAGTACGTAAGACACCGACACGACGCGGGTATGTCTTACCGGGAAGCGTTTGAACTCTCGCCAATACTGCGAGGTAGACAACACATCTTTTAGATCCTGTCTCGCATATACAAGTAGCAGGGGAAACAGTGAAAATCTTGTGTCAGAAGCCTTCGAAAGAGAATATACTTCTATATATGCGTTTTTGTATCTTAATATATGAAATAAATGTATCATGTATAAAATAATATGATATACCTAATAAATGAACCTGTTATAAATATAACGTCGGGGCGCAGCGGCACAGTGTCAGAAATAAACGAGATTTTAGCGTCAAATTGCGTCATATAGTCCACGCAAACGAGGTTACGGGCGAGAGCTAGTTCATCATACTTACAAAATATTAAATACAAGTACAGTTTTAAATTACAATTCAAACTGTAATAAAATCGGACTAATAAAGTATACTTTAAATAAATAATGGTAATTTTTAAGCGAATCTCCATTTCGAAGACTATTAAACGCAATGGAGGCAATTCTCGAGCGCAGTTTACGACTCCATTAGAAACGTTTCTTTACGTACGAAATCAAAGTTGTTCCAAACATCTGCTTCTTATATTTAAATTGCCGAGTAAATGTGTCAACTCTATTAGAACGTCGAGACTCAGCGCGTTGAAAATCATAACATTAAAAATATAATAACTCCGTTTGGGCACATCGAAAAATGGTATTATGACGAAGAAAGGCAGAAAGGAAAAAAATACATTTTCGTGAGTGGGGCTTGAATCTACTACTATCGTGTGTCTTCCAACAAAAGCATTCCCAACGAGCTGCCATCTTTTCAACATTTATATTTCAGAAAAATATTAATATTATTCTATAAAAATAGATCCGCGACATTGAAAAGCTCATTTAAATGAAACATAAATAACAGAAATAGCTCGGACTGTATTGTGTTAAATATATCCTACACAGTTCTATATAAAGCTTTGCAGGTATTAAATTGTTAAGAAAAAATATATTTAGACAGTCACTTTTTCAGGTAATGTGAATAGTCTTTGACAGGCTTCTTAGAGTTACCTCCCACGCCGAACATTATTTACACGTTTTATTCTTAGATTACGCTCTATGTTGGTGAAGCAGGAATATATACGATAGCTCTAGTTTGAATCTCGCACTCACGCTGATATCATTATCTTGGTTATACTAGGGTAGACAGAGCGAATTTTAAAACATTACCATTTTCTGCCGAATTCTCGACTTTCAGCACATTGCATGTTGAAAGACAAAGTAAAAAAGAAATTTTAAATATGTAAATTGTCGACTCGGAATCGAATGCGTTACTTTTACAGACAAATGCTGAGCCGCTAAGCCACGACGGCGACAACAAATTACAAATGATGCGGATTCAATGTTTTAAACCGTTATTTGATATAGAGAGTAAATATTAGCGAGGGATTAATTATTCCAAGACTTGTAATTCAGACATCGACATATTTCTATTGAAATTCTTTCATCAAGTTTTGGGATGAACCAAACTAATACTAAATTTATTTAAATTTCGTGTAACATGTTCAACGTTACAGTACCAGGAGCTTCTTTTATAAATATTCAATTCAGCTTCACGCTGTATCCCATCTATAGCAGGTCTATAATATAAATAAAGAAGCTAATGTGAAACGCATAAATTAAAATAATTATTTTCCTCAAGTGAAACGCGTCGAACCACAACCGTTTTCAGGCTCTTCAATGGTCACTAAGAAAATTCTAAAAAGAATTCACTATTATATATCAATTGTTGTAATTTATTTATATGTATATATATATTTTTTTTTTATGGGAGAGGACAAGGCAAACGAGCGTTCGGGTCACCTGATGGTAAGTGATCACCGCCGCCCACGACCCCATGCAACACCAGAAGAGCCACAGGTGCGTTGCCAGCCTTTAAGGTGGAGATGAAGGGCACCGGGGCCCGGCATTACCTAATGCGAAACGCAGTGGCAAGGGCCACTACTTCACGCCGGTTTTAAATGCCGGGGGTGGTATTAAATTCGGTCGAGTCTGCCCAAGCGTGTTGCCATTACTGGCGACGTGACTCTACCACACGTACTTTAGTCGCCTCTTACGACACCGACAGTACTAGGGTGATCCTATTCTAAGCCGGGAGCACACGGCTAACGTAACGCACGTAACGTAACGCACGGTATATATACATATATTTATATATTTTTTCCCGTATAAAGCTTTTTCATACGATACCTATTTTTTTCAATTCGCGTACAATCTAAAATTCAAACTTATATTAATAATATATGAAATTCAAATAACGTTCCGGCGAACAAATGGTAATATTAAAAAATGGGTTGGGACCTTATTGATAATGAAAAAGAAATTAAATAACAACAGATCCATCGATCGAAAGTCGAAAAGATCGAAAAGATCGAAAGTCTTGTCTTGTGGCCCCAGAATTCGGCAGAAAGTGGAGATCGGAGCGTTTTAACACTAAATTCTACTAAGGAAACAGCGTAAATCTAATAAAAAACACGCAATGCCTCCAGTATTTGGCGGACAGTAGAGAACGGAAATATCTTGAGAATCGGGCGGTACCAGGGGGAGGGGGTGCCTTTACAATAGGGTACTACTCTCTACTCTACTCTCTACCCTCTGCTACTACTCTCTACTCTGCTATATGTGGGATACAGCGTAAAGCCATAAAATAAATTGTATATTGAATGTGATGGCTATCCAATCATATGTTTTTCAATATCTGAGCAAGAAATATTTCAAAGCGCAAAATTCATTTCGTGAATTGGTTTTTCTAAATCGTTTTTGAAATTTTTTGACATGTTTTTGTTAATTCTTCTTTTTCCTGTTGTTCAAAGATACGGTTTAATTTGATAAAAATATATATATTGATAATAGCCATTTGGGAAAAGTCGTCACGTTTTTAAAAAGGATCGTAACAAACAAAAATTCCGATCTCACGATTTGTTTCGTTAAAGCAATCAAATTAAAGGAAATTTAAAAAGATGGTAAATAAGCTCTAAGGTTGTCCTCAAGCTCAGTCACAAGGGGTTGTCACCTGCTGTGATATTGTTAATCTTTTTATCATTGAATAAATTTAATTTTTTACCTTTCATTACTTAAATATATTTTTGTTCAATCAGCTTCCCTTATCTTCCTTCCTTTATCCCGCATACAGCAGGGTAGGTAGAGGGAGGCGCCTAAAAGAGGTTTCACGTCAAAAATAATATTAAAATCAATATGCCCAATCAACTAAGATAACGTGGAACTAAGAAACAACAGATGTAACGTTTTACTACGTGATTATAACTCCCAAAGCGATGAAACAGTTATAGGCCGTATTTCTGAGCCCTTTGCCATTAAACGCAAACACTTATAGAACCAATATGTGCGCGAAGTTATGAACGGTCGCATTATATAATTATTTCTGAAGATAGCCGCGGACATGTACAATGTTTACAGTGAGTGTTAAGTTATAGTTTTTAATTGTACATTGGTACAATATTATATAAAACAATCAGTAGGTACTCGCAATCATCGTTCACAGTACATCAGCTCTCTTTAAGAGTTCTGTTCGACAAGTTAACTGAGACCTAATGAGTTACTAGTCAGAGTCCAGGGTGTGTCATTACTGTAATACTGTGTAGGGGCAGATTGTTGACAGGTCCTGATCTTCAACATTAGTAAGACGACGGAAACTCAGGTCCTCCCTTACGAACACAGCGACCCCGGCATGAGGTGCAAAGTTATGATCTATTTTGTAGCCGGAGTATTCGAATGGCAGCCTGAGCTTAAAGACTCAGGGAGGAATTCTCCAGCACCGGAGTAGTCTCTCTTCTCTTGGGGTAGTCTCTCTTTAAGTGCCGCTATCATATTCTAGGGAGGGATGAAGGTTGGGCACTTATATAGAAATAGTTCCTTAACTCGAGAATGCTAATGCAATTTGAAATTTGCACAAGACCACGGATTTTAGTCAAATGTTTTAAAAATGTATAGCTTCTTCTATTATCAATAAATTCTAAGTGATTTTTTGTATAAAGTGGTCGATGACAATAGATGTAGCGACAGAGTCAGGACTGTCTCGCTTGGATGCCCGTAAGTAGGGAGTACTTCCCATCAGACTGGCTCTCTAAGGCTCCCATGTCAATTTCACAACAATATGACTAATACAAATTGACAATTTAAGTTAGTGGGTGTGTGCACTCATTTTTTTAGAACTAATTGCAAATATAAGTTTGTACGGGGCTTTAACTGAACACGCAATATAAATGCGGGAGAACGTGCACTTGCTGTTTTGTACATAGTTATTGTGACCACTTGAGGAACTCCTTATATTTGATGAACGTCAATTGAACTGAGCTCGTACTGGTCAAAAGTGTGATTCATTGTAATACTCTAGGAGGAGTCTCCTAGAACTTTAGACTCCACCCGGCGCGCACAGCATGGGGCGGGTCTGAGTAGTTCATATCACAGGGCAGTACGATACGCTTACAGTAACATGCTTGTGCCATTCAACTACGACTGGCCTCAGATATTTAAAATCTTGATGGTTATACTATTATAATTTGTAGAACATAAGAAACATAAGAGGCATAAGAATTTTGTTCGCACTCTTTGTTTCTTGAGACACAAGCGTCGTACCCCCCTCACCTCCTCACCTCCTCACCTCCTCACCTCCTCACCTCCTCACCCCCCGACGCGGCCTCATTTAGACAGTGAATTAATAGTGTTTCTACGACATGTTCACTATCCGCGGGCATCTTGAGGAATTTATAAAAACACCGGTCGTGTTTCATTTGGAAGTAAAACAAAACGCTGAATTATATTTAAATTTCTATTAGTGAAAGTAAAATATAAGAAACTCCATTAAATTACAATACAAGGTTTGTTTATTTTATATTTATAATTTAAATTAAATTAAATATTGATACAAAGGAACTGATTTTTAGATTAGTATTATTGATGCTATAAATGGTATAAAAAACTGAAAGGCTGTTAATAAATATAATTTTACTTCCTGTCATCAGAATATTTTAGTAAAATATATTAAAAAATATGACATTGAGACGCCGTGAGACAGCGTCTGAGCGTGAGGCACTATTTCCATTCGAGAGAATGGTTTTTGATCATTTCTTTGGTCTGGTAAGAAGACAAAGCGTGACGTTCAAGCACAGGTTCAAATATTGCCACGTTTAAATTGTTAATTTCAAATCAGCTTTACGATGTATCCCACACACAGCAGGGTAGGCTGAGGGAACCTAGTGTTAAGACACTCCATCTCCCACTTTCTGCCGAATTCTGGAAACATGGCATGTTGAGTGGCAGAACTCAACGCCGCCCTATGCCTCGACACCAGAGCGAAGAAAATGGAAATAAAAACGTAAATAAATTTTTCACTTCACGGCACAACACATAATGCCTCCAGAATTCGGCAGAAAGTGGGCAATGGAGTGTCTTAATACCCAGGTTCCCTGCTGCTGTGCGGGATACACCGTGAAGCTAAAAAAAAATAGAGTGGGAAGAGTATCACACGGAGGCCTCGGCGAACTGTCGATAATAATCGATACTGTATTCAGTATTGTTGTACTGTACAAAGGTTTTTATTATGAAAACAAGACAAAACAAACGAGCGCACGGGTCACTTGACAGTAAGTGATCACCGCCACCCAAGCTCCCGCCTCTGCCACGCCAGAGGAGTTGGCGCTCTGTGCCGCCTGGCCGCCTGGCCGCCCCGCTGAGACACGGCGCTTGTGTTCTATCATGAAATTTCTAAATGTTTTCATTTTTTATCGTTACATTCTACAAATTCAATTATAAATACAGACAGACAGATTAATTCGAGCTTATTATGCAAAGTAAAATATAACTATGTTTCATATAAGAATAATAAGCTAAAACGAACTTAATGCATTTTCTTGAAACTGCAGCTATTAACTTAAAATATATATTTTGAGTTGCATAGTGGTGCGCGGTAAGAGAGAGAGAGAGAGAGAGAGAGAGAGTGAGTGAGATTTACGTTGAATAATAAAAGGTGGCTTATTCAAGACAGCTAAATGTACGGTGCATTATTTAGTGGTAAATGCACGTGTACATCTGAGTAGATACAGTTAGATACATTAAGATTATATAAAGTAAAATAACATAAAAAATATTTTCAGTTGTAATCTGAAATTTGTTTTGTTTTATTTGTTGTTGTTATATTAAAGCTTTATATAATAACAAAATAAAACAAATTTCAGATTGAAGGAGAGAGCGTTAAACTAAAAATACAAGACTAGACATTTACTTGGATATACTATGTACTAGATAACAGATTGCAAACAAAAAATAATTTCAATAAAATCCAACCTTATAATAGTGCAGCAGCTTCATGCTGTATTGAACTTTGCGCTCTCCGTTCCTCACTTTCTGCCGAATTTTGGAGGCGTATGTATATGGATATATATGGATACATAGTATGGAGGAATACTTAGGATAGACAGAGGGAATTCAGTGTTAAGACATTTCATATTCCACCTGCTGACCAACTTTAGAGACATTACATATTGAGTGGTGGATCTGAACGCCGCGCCTCGTCTTGTTGTCAGAACGCTCAATGAAAAATAATTCATTAACCTAGTGGTGTCAGACACGGTAGTAGCACGTATACGAAAATATTTAAGCTAATTTTTGGGATTCCGTATCCAAACTGGACTCTATTACTAAAACTCTGGTGTCCGTCTGTCTGTCACCAGGCTTGACTTCATAAATAGTAATTAACTATAACAGTTCAAATTTTCACTGATGATTTATTTCTATTATCTGTAAAAAAACAAATACAAAAATATACTTAAGGGACACTGCACGTCCACATACATATATGATTAACTGGTAACAGATATGATTTTTGTCCTTTTGATTGTTAATGGTAAGAAACCTTCGTTTCCGAAACGCTTCGTCCGACTCACTCTTGTTACTCTACACGTATTTAATATACTTTTCTATTTATAAAATATTGCATTGAGATATTGAGATATACAGTTCAAGAAATATTCACGCATGGAATCTGAATGGAGTGGATTTTTTACATAATCTGGAGGAGCAGATGAACACGCGTAGAGTTGTGTATATACTCGAAGCTACTCCGCAGTGCAGTGCAGTGCGGTGTAGGTGACTAGGTTCTAGAGTTGTTTGTTTACTTCGAGAAACGTGAGAAATGTGTAAAGCATTTCAGTTTATTTATTATCTTATTAGGACTAAGGAAAATGAACAACAAGCTGTTAGCAGAAAAGAAATGTGTAAATGTGTCAATTACACTATGAAGATATTTCAAAAACTTTACTATTTCTAATCCTGCATATAGAGGGAAACAGAGGGAGCCGCCGCCGCCGCCGCCACACAAGGCAAAACAGGTCAAAAGACAATAAAATATCAATTATCCCAAATTGGCCGACACCAGGAAGAAAAAAATGTAAACACGTAAATTATACAGAACTGTCTTCACGTCGTTACTGGCGTGTCACACGCGCGTGTTCCATTTCACGCTCAACTGAGAGCGACGTGATTAATGAGTGACGGCTGTGTAGCCACACTAACTAGTATCGAGTTGTACGAAATAGTCACTACATTCCGCAAGCGTGCATTTTCTCTAGACATTGCACATTGAAGGGTGGAACTCAACGCCGCGCTTTGTCCACCACAGCAAGAAAATGGAAATAATTCAGTCGTTCAAGTAGGAAATGAACTCCTTACCAGCGCGTTGACAATCGGACGCTGTTCTGCTGAACCTCGACGGCCTCAATCAATCAATCTTATTAAATATACATGTAACATTCGAGGCCGTCGTCGCAGTGGCACGAGGTGTGACTGCAACGCGATGGTTGTGGATTCGATCCCCACTCGAGGAAATGAAATATTTATTTACACTTATATTTTCACTGTCGGTGTTGGTGTGGTGTCGAGGCAAAGAGAGGCGTTGAGTTCCACCACTCAACACGCAATGCCTACAGAATTCGGCGAAATGTGCAGAACGGAGTCTCTTAACACTTAGGGAACTCGAGGGTTCCCTCTGCCTACCCTGCTGTGTGTGGGATACTGCGTGAAACTGATTTATTCATTTATTTATAACTTTTAGTTTATTTTTGATTAGTCTATAGGATGTATAAGCCCACAATCCTACAGCCACCGCGTATTGACGAGCCAGTAATATGATTGGACAGATTGTATGAGTACATCCGCATACAGAATAGTTATTGTAAAAATATAAATCGTTAACCAAATTAGCTCGGATTGAAACACCGGACAACTCGATAGCGATTTCATTTGAACAGGAAGCTTAGAGAAGAAGGTGCAGGTGCCGGCGCTCCTCGTGCTGGATTCATGTTTAACATTTTACTGAAAAAATAGTTGTTCTATTTCAAATCGTGTGCTGTCCTCATTTAGTACATATTGCGCTTCTACACTTTATATCTGCTAGAGTGTGGATAACTAACGTAAGCACTATCGTGTTGTAATTTGACATTGGTTCAACCGATTACCGATGTTTATAAAAAGTATACATAATTTATTGCTTCTAAGCGCAAGTCAGTTCCTTTTTTTATACCACTTTGATAGAAAATTTATCCTAATTATTCTAAAATATTAAAAATAATGGACGAAACTGAAGGAAGTACTGTGAGAAGATTAAGCTGTAATCATTAAGCAAATTATTATGAATATTTAATTTAAAAGTCAGGTAACATTTGAAATTAACGTCCAAACGGTTTAAAACTCCAGTTTGTCCATTTCCGCCATAATTGTGTTAGCTTTATATTTAAGTAAGAAACATTTACAAACCGCGACGCTGTAAGGCTTAAGCGGCCGCTGTGTGTTTGTGTAGAGCCTTTAAAACTTAATGTTGTTGTTTAATCAAACCCATTTATCTTTGTTTGTGATAGCGAAGCTTAAAAATTAAGCGTTTTGTTTTATATTTCAGATGTTTTGTTAATTGACAATTTCAGAAATTTATTCAAATACAAGCACTTACAGTGTTATTTTCTCAATATTTTTCACAAATTCGCTTCAAGCAATCTCCTCCAATAACCAATGTTTACTCACACGGGCCACAGCTCTTTGAGTTGTATTTCCAAGTCAATATGTAGGCACCACTAAATTCTAGTTATGAAATATTTCGATGATTAATTTACGAAATATATAACATTCGAGGCCGTCGTCGCAGTGGCACGAGGTGTGACTGTAACGTGATGGTTGTGGATTCGATCCCCACTCGAGGAAATGAAATATTTATTTACGTTTATATTTCCATTTCTTCGCTTTGGTGTCGAAGCAAAACGCGGGGTTGAGTTCTGCTACTGGACACGCAATGCCTCCAGGATTTAGCGGAAAGTGGGGAAGGGAATAGAGTCTTAACACTAGGTTCCCTCTGCCTACCCTGTTATGTGCTGGATACAGCGTGAAGCTGAGTCTATTTATTTTTATAGAACAATTGTCACATTCTAACAAAATCCCAGTGCGCGCTCACACATCTGTGACAAAAGCCTTTTCAGGAAACATTTATAAATATTGTTTTTATTAATAAAATAAATGTTACATACTAAATTCAACGGCCACTTTTACAGAATATCGAAGTCCTCACAGCCAGTGGCCACTGGATGTCCGTCGTATTGATGACATTTGTTACACAGTATACATGCGCAATAACAATGTGCGATTTAATTAAACAATAAATACGAGTACACTGCTTTTCATTTCGGAGAATTTTTTAAACACAATTTTGTAATAAAAGTCTTTTAGTTTTGTAAATAGTATATAATGGTCACTTGACGAGGTTTTAAAAGTATGCAAACGCTCCACATTATTCTTTTTTGGTTGAATATCGCTATGTTTTGCTGACAAACATCACGTAATATTTGTTTTTCCAATTAAAACTACCCGTGGAGTTCAAATAAACAGTACGGCAGTTAGAGCCTTCGATTTGTTCCCGGCGCGCGCCGCGTGTTATACATATATACTTCCAACCTGCGTTCTATTATTTGTTCTTAAACAAAACTAATATCAGTTAACAAAACTAATATTATGGATAGCTTATTGTAAAAGTCTTACTTCATGTGATTTTCCAGATTTACGTTACAACGCTTCATTTCCCACGCCCTAACTG